>JZKD02S1540540.1:68695-87907 GCA_000966675.3 Picea glauca | reverse complement strand
GGATGGATTCCTCCATGCATCCTTCGATTAGGCATCTGGCTTGCATATCCTTGTGCTGAAGTTCTTTGTACGCCTTCAGGGCGTCAGCTGATAGAGCGGTAAGGGCGGTCGCTTCGAGCGTTATGAACTCGGACTCCACCACGTCCCATACCTCATTAAGAAGAAGAACGGTCTTCATCTTGTGTGCCCATAGACTGTAATTGGTGCCGGTCAAGATCGGGGCCGACATGTTCTTCAGAAAGTTTTCCATCTCGTAAAAAAATTACAAACTTTCGTTCTCCACTTTGTGAAGGAACGAGCTCCTTTTGATCCTTGGATGGATCGTGGCACTTTCCACTCTGTGAAAAGGCTTACCGGTATCCACGCATGCACCTCCACGCTCAAACCTTACGGTATCCACGCATGCAATCTTTAGCAGAATTAAACTCACGCTGAAGATTTTCTCACGCCCTCCAATGTTTTCCACGCGTAGTTCGCACATGAATTTTCTCACGCTCACTCCGGCTGCGGGAATAATTCAAAAATTCTATGCGTGTAGTTCGCACCCCACGTTCACTCTGGCTGCGGGAATTTTTGAATTATTTTATGCGTGAAGGACGAGTAGTATTCCCCCCCACCCTTGCAGAGGAGAGACCTGCGAACGTCTACAATGTTCGCACCTCACTCCCGCGGCTATCACTCTCGTGCCTCTCACCCCGGTGGCTGTCACTCCCGTGGCCCCCACTCTGGTGGCCCCCACTCCCGTGGCTCTGATCCCATGATAGAATATGCAGAGCAGAAAGAATCGAAATATACACAGCAGAAAGTGAAAGGGATTGATTCTACAACCTGCTACTATTCACGCGAATGTATATATTTACAATGGTTTACAGTCATGCGTAAAAGCATGCAAACTGAACTAAAGCGGAGTCGAAAATATAATAAAGCTCTAACTTGGTAAAAGCAGAAAAGCCATAAAAGATGCTAAAGTTTAACTGACTGTTAACTAAACTTGCATGTATAGTGAGTAATTACTATTTCTAACAAAACGTACGCCTTTATAAATGAGCGGAAGTTAATTTATCAAAATCTCATCCATTGATTAGAGAGTACAACGAAGAATATGCCAACATCTTCAATTGCCAACCCTAAGATTGAAATTTATGATTAAAAGGTGATTAATTGTGCCGATTATCAATAAGTGTACGCATGAATCCATAACGATATGCATTATAATGATAATAATGAGGGCAAATGAATCCATAACCGTATGCATTATAACAACTCGCACTCTCACAACACTATGCATGATAATGAGACATAATGAATCGCACTCTCAGAAGATCATTCTGCTTTTTGGCAAAACTGTAAAACCTCGGCATGCACCCCATTTTGTTCACTGGTTCTCCATGTCCAGATAAATTTGAAGCTTACAATGTTAAATATGATGACAAGCTTTGGCGAAACTGTAAAACCTCGGCATGCACCCCATTTTGTTCACTGATTCTCCATGTCCAGATGAAGTTGAACAGTATAGTGTTAAATATGACGGAAAGAAACGACTCGGCAAGTTGTTTTGAACTAAAATATTCTTTTCACCCATATCGTAATCAATGTCTAACAAAGTCCAAATATAATAAGTAGATAATATGATTTAAATTTACAGTTTACTGAGATTCATTACTCTAAAACTTCTTTCTTTAACACAACATTTTATTTGTAGAATTAAGCATCCATTTACACAATTATTTCATTCTACAGAAGTGTTTATAACCTTACCCTCCACACATGTCCCCCATCAAGAATAATGAATTTGCAAAATGCTAGTTACAGTCTAGTCTATATTACTGACTTGTAAATAAAACAAACATCACTCTCAATCCATTGTGTTGATTTGGAATCAGTCAGAGGTTAAAATATCATAAATAAATAAATGAAATTATTAAATCATAAAACAAAACAACCAAGCAAATTAATGATTTGTTTCTTTCATTGTACTTGAGATCTCACATAATAGAATAGACTTCTGATCCCACGGAAGAGAATAGATCCATTCGTAGTGTAACCAGGTGCCAGATATTTTTGAGCTAAATCCAGAACCCTGCGCATTATGATAATGACTAAACCCAAAAGAATTATGAAAAATTACAAACACCAATTGAAACAACAACATGGAAACTTTAATTAAAACTACATAAAAAAAAAAAATTGAACTATGGAAGATTAGGGCTAGGGCGGAGGTACAAACTTAGGGTTAGAATTTAGGGCTTGGGTAGGGAAGATATATGTATACATAATACAACTGCCTGTATGGTAGACGAAGCTCCCAACCACACACACGTCAATAATATTTTGAAACATGTGAAATCCGAAACGCTTGCGCATCTCTCTCAAATGAAACCATGGCTATGGAAAACTTCAAATCCGACATATTTCAGCAATATTTTGACACATGTGAAATACGAAACGCTTGCACATCTTTCAATTGAATCGACGGCCATGGGAAGCTTCAAATCCTAAATATTCCACTACTACTTGGTGGAATTTTTTAATTACGCCAACCTATTGGAGATGGGCACAATTAATCACCTTTTAATATAAAATTCTAATATGATGACTAACAATTGAAAATGCTGGAATATTCTTAGTCGTCCTCCCAAATCAATAAATGTGATTTACTCTTCATAACTTCCTTGTATTTTTAAATGCATCAGTGAACCTGTTTACTTTTTAACATTTACCTAATCATATTAAGAAATTACTGTACCACCATATGATTGCCACTTTTAACTGATTAACCTTTGGAATTACCACATTTAAGATTAACTTTTAGATTTCCTCAGCTCTATGTGCGTTTCAAGTGTTTTCAATTCACCAGAGTGTTGTGCGTCCAGATAACTTTCGGCATTCACCAACCACAACACCAGCCACTTTGCAGCTGTGCTAGTAATTACGAGGCAATGAGCTATTAGTAATTCTCTCCACTTACTCGAGCATCCAAGCGAAATATAGAAAGGGAAGTGCAAAGGTGTAAGAAAAAGAAGAAAAAGTAATAGTAAAAAGGTAGAATGACTTTTGTCTAGTAACCATACTGTCAAGTTAAATGTGAAAAAATAAGCAAGTAAACGAATGCATTTATAAGTACAAGGAAGTTATGAAGATTAAATCTGATGCATTGATTTGAGTGTAAGACAAAGAATATGAGCCATAAGATTGGAATTTGTAATTAAAAGATGGATTAAACCATCAATTCTAATAGGGGGGATTCCTATCGGTGTAATAAAGATTACATGGATGACTATTATTATGATAAATATTTAATTAACATAGGTTCATATGGATGTTTTCTTCCATGTTCAAAATTTTTGTCTTTTAAAAAAAATAACTTAACTAGAATTGGCCAAAACCTTTTTTTTCGCAATGTGTCAATGTAACCTAGCATAGCATCACACTGTGAGAAACATAACCCAATGTCACAATGTGATGTGAGGAACATAAGGTGAGAGATATAATCAAATGTTGCAATGTGATGTGAGGAACATAACTCAATGTCGTAATGTGATGAAAATAACTTGACATCATAATGTGAGGAACATATCTCGACATTGCAATCGAACATAGCGCTTTGCCAACATCACATCATGATGAAATCCAACATAACCCTACATCGCAATGTAAAAAATATATATGGATGTCGCAATGTGATGACCATACCCCGACGTCGCAATCTGACGACCATACCCCGATGTTGCAATTTGACATACAAAAACAAACAATGCAATGTGGCATCCAAACCCTATGTTACAATGTGATGTACAAAACTCAATGTCGCAATGTTAGGATCATAACACAATGTCACAATGATATGAACATAACTTGATTTTGCAATGGTGATTAACAAAACACAATGTTGGAATGTGATGACCATAATAAAACAAATATACCCCAATGTCATCTAAACAAACATTGATGAAAATAAACAAACGTCCCAATGTGTCACACATCGCCCCATCATCGCAATGGGATGATCATTTCCTCATGTTGCAATGAGACGCACATATCCCAATGTCGCAATGAGACAAACAATTCCAAACTTCACAATGTGACGAACATATACAAACGTTGCAATGTGACGAACATATACAAACGTTGCAATGTGACGAACATAGTTCTGTGATCACAATGTGACAAACATAAACAAGTGTCACAATGTGACGAAAATAAATGGATGACACAATGCCACAAACATAAATATATGTCGCACTACCATGAATATCCATGTCATCGCAATGTGACGAACATATCTTTGTGTTGAAATGCAACACACATATCCTGACGTCTCATTGTAACAGAGATTTCCAAACGTCACAATGGGACGAACACAACCCATTGTCATAATGTGATGTACATAACCCAATCTGGTAATGTGATAAACATAGACCAACATTGCAATGCGAAAAATATTTCTCAACATCGCAATGTGTCGAACATAACCCATTGCAATGTGAAAAATATTCCAATGCCATAATGTGACAAACAAAAACCCTTCATCGTAGTTTGATGACCATAACCTTGCAATGTGATGTGACGAACAAAATCCAATGTCACAATGTGATGAACAAAACCTGGTGTTGTAATGTGACGAATAAAACTTGGTGTCATAATGTGACAACAAAACTTTTCCTAAGTATGGTGAGATTTGACTTCATACAAAGGAGTTTGGTTGCTAAGGTGAACAGAGTTTTGGAGGTGAAAATTAAAGATGAAGATGCATTGGCACTTCATGTACTTGACAGATTATCCCAATTGGATTCGGTTAGCTCAAGATTGACTGATGGATATGAACAATCTATGGAGAGAGTGAAAAATTGGATGTGGAAGTTTGGAGTGCATGAATATGATATTGTCAAGAGTGATTCATGGTTCGATAGGTGAAGAAAGCTAAGGAAACTAGAGCACAATATCTCTGAACCTAGAAGTTCGGATTTCTTAAAACAAAGGGAGTATGATGCAAAGCATTCACACATCTCCAAATGTGGAATTTTACGCTCTAATGAAGAGCCACACATCCTAGAATGGACAGTCTTGCATGCCAATGAAGAGCCATATTCAACGATTTTTTATGTAAGAATAGGTATGCAATAGGCAACACTGACAACAGAGGCCCATGAGCATTGTTAAGACTCACATGAGCTTTGTCGATGTGCTTAAAGGAGTTGTGCATGCTTAAAGGAATTGCAAAAATGGGCAGAATGCCCATCTTGTGCTTGTGTTTCCATAAGAATGTAATAGGATAGCATCTTGGTTCATGTGAGCATTTCCAGTTCTATTTTTGTAACAGTGAATGATTCACGTTCATGTATTTATACAATGCTTTTGTGACATTCCAGTTGTGTTAATCATTTTCGTAGTTTTGTGTGTTTGCATCGAATGTAGACCTTTCTCAAGAGAGTGTTTATGTTGTTGTTATTTGATTCATTTAAACTGTTAATAAAATGTGTGTCTATGCTTCAGCAGATATGAGATAACGGAGTTGCAACTGACAAACATAGTTGTAGCAACTGAGAAACAAAGTTGTATTAAGTTAATCATTTTCGTAGTTTTGTGTGTTTGCATCGAATGTAGACCTTTCTCAAGAGAGTGTTTATGTTGTTGTTATTTGATTCATTTAAACTGTTAATAAAATGTGTGTCTATGCTTCAGCAGATATGAGATAACGGAGTTGCAACTGACAAACATAGTTGTAGCAACTGAGAAACAAAGTTGTATTAGACATGAGATGTCTGCATCATTTTACACCTTTGCACCTCCATGAAAATTGTGCAAAAATGAAGATGGTTTGAGGACTTTGAAAACCGTCGATCCAAGATTAGACCTGGATCAAAAGTTTATGATAGTTTAATTGAATACTAAGATGAAGTTTCATAGAACCTCAATCAAAGGTATGTTGGGTTCCTCATAAAAATAAATGTTAATCACTTGATATGTATGAGAATTTTATGTAAACTCTATTTTCCTAAAGTTCATATAAATAAATGTTAGTCACTTGATATGTATGAGAATTTTATGTAAGTCCCATACAAATTGTATCCATAATAATAATGATAATTAAAAAAATAAAAAATAAAAACTATTCAGAATCCAACATCAGGCATCTATATCTTATATCAAACATCACAAATCTATGTCTTATCTTTGTTAAAAAAATAATATTATGATGAAGACTAAAAATTATGAGTCTCCAATATTTCTCAACCCACAAATCCAGAGCTAAAAATAGAAAAGTGAATTCAGTTTCTCAACCTGAGAAAATGGGATTGAAAAAGAAATATACGGAATCTGCCGCAGGCCTTTCCTAGTTGGTCCTCTCTGTCAGGGTATGTCTGGCCGAGGAGAGACTAACTGGTACTGTGTTTATGGGAAGGTTTCTATCTAGAGACAGGATTTACGAGTGATTTTTATAAGTGTTACAGTGATACAGGGTATTCTCCGCCTCTTCATGTCTCAATGGTAAGGGGCAACGTTTAGTCTTCAGACGTAGGCATCAAAAAAGTCATGTACAGTTGTGTACGATTCTCCGTGATAAAGTTCACAGGCCTCGACATCATCATGTCCGTCGATTTCGAACTTGTATTGGCATCCGTTGATGAAGATGCCATGAGTCAGAGAAGCCACAATGCTCTAAGGAATGTAGTTAGCTGTACCAACAAACACACTAAATTAAAACAACAACCAACCATAAACATTTTGCACTCTAATTATGTCGAAAGGTGTATATCTATTGGAGATGGGCACAATTAATGATCTTTTAATCTTAAATTTTAATCTGATGGGCACAATTAATGATCTTTTAATCTTAAATTTTAATCTGATGGTTATGCATTAAAGATGTTGGCATATTCTTAGTAGTTCTCCAAAATGAATGAGTCAGATTTATTGTTGATAACTTCTTTGCATTTATAAATACATCCTTTAACCTAATTACTTTTTAACATTTACCTAATTATATTAAGAAATTACTATAACATCATTTACATTTAAATGATTAACTTTTAAAATTCTTCAATTGTTCAGTTTATTCATACAAACATTTAGCGAGACTGTACCAGCAAGTCAAGTCAAATTCATTAATTGAAACACAAATATGATGGATTACCTCGCAACTTTTCTCTACACAAAGTATGTACGTTACATGGAGAAGCTAGTGGAAGATTATTGATATATACATCTCTGGTATATGCAGAATTAGATACCTTTGGCCATTGCCAACAAATCTTGTTCCGAGATGCAGACCCTTGGCAGAGACATTCCAATCTTGGTCTCCCATATGGCTGCAAGCTCGTTTAGCCTAAGAAAAATTTTGGGAGGCCTGAACTGGACAGTTTTGTTTAGAGTCCGGATATCGTCCACGGTCTTGATAGTGTATTTGCCAATGTCACCTCCGGTAACGAAGTAAGCTGTATGCACATATGCATGGATTATCATCAAATGATCCCAATACTGACCAATAAATAACTCATCAGATTTACGAAGAGCATGGAGTGATACCTTTGACGTTTCCGTCGCCATAGATTTCGAACTGTTCTGCGGGAGGAGGAAGCTCAGAAGGATGAGTATGATAAAAGTAAGGCCAACCAGCTATGGAGTTACAGCAGATGTAAGTGAAAGGGATGTTGGCACCCTCCACAGCGCGCCGAATTTTTCTCTTCTCATTGTAAAAGGTCAGTCCAGGTTCCACCGGCTCGGCTCTGTCGATGTCGTGCCCGAATTCTGAAGGGAGAAACCTCTGCAGCCAGTATATGTATGATGGAGCTACATTTTCAGGCATTCTTATAGGAAAATGAAGTGAAACAGTATTAACTTCTCTCATTTCGATGACCTGGACCTGCTAGACTGGCCACTTGCTCATTCAATATTCCAATCCCAAATTGTAATATAAATCTAATATTGGTCTGTATAGTTGGTTTCGTGATCAATACAATTTAATTTATTATAGATCTCTGGATCTGCAGAGCTGTATATCTGTAACGTTATTGATCTGTAAATCTGTTTATTGGACTTATGGGTCCTGATTTTGAAGATCCGTGGATCTCTAGATCGGTAATCTGTGTGATCGTGGATTTGTACATCTGTAACCCTGTGTTGGCTGTGGACCAGTAGATCTGGCCAATCACATTTCCAAAAAGTTTTCGTATTTGTGGATGCCGAGGTAACTTTCATTCCTTCTCTAGGTGTACATGTGGTTTGGAGTGCAAGCATTTAGGTCAAAGGTCACATGGCTACTGCAAGGAAAAGCCTAAGACCAAGCCAATAAATCAACTTCTTCAAGAAGTAGCCTTATTGACATAGAAAACATCAACGTAAAAACAAAAACAATCATGGCGGCAGCAGCAAAATGTTCCCACCAGTTTTTCATAAAACGGGGGCATTCGAAGAACAATACATAGAAGAAGTAACGGAAGATAAGAGGGAAATGTTAATCTTCTGAAATCATGTAAATCGCTGTAATCCTAATTTCATATTTCTTCCATGAAGGAATAATAGGTTTCCGGACTTTGAGCATGGACATTATGCACATCAAATCGGAAAATAGGCGAGTTGAAGAGAAAATGCAAAATGAGAACAAAGGCAGGGAAGAAGAGAGAGTCCAGAAGCTATCTTTGGTAGAACCAAAACGGTTTTGGTTACGTTTTCATTAGAATGAGAAACATTATGGTAATACGGTTGTAGGGTTGTACAGCCCCTAAGGTCATTTCACCATGAATAAGAAAAATGAATTGAATAAGTATATTTGGTATAGATTAAATAAGGTAAAATAAAATATTTTACAGGATTGTTTAAAGAATGAAATTTTACTTAACTAAACAGTTATAGGTAAGCTTACCTTAATTGTGCCAACTATTGTGCCAACTTCTTTAATGGCGTCGACGATCTTGAGCTGCTCCATAGTTTCTGAACCGCCCATGGTAGAGATAACAACGTCAATGCCCTTCATTGTATTTACCAAGGAGTTGTGGTCATTTAAACATCCATGCAGTCATTTGATATAGTACCCTATTAATGACTAGAGAACGCAGAACTGGAAGATCATAAAAATCTTAATAGGGAAATTGCAAAAGACTTGAATAGTAGAATTTGAAGATCATATACATAAAGAATGTGGACGCCTGCGTCCTTCAATTCATGGACGCGCGCTGCTTTTGCCGGATCAGAAGCAGTTGAAGGACGTATAAGGGCATACGTAGGATGACCGGCAGCCACAGCCGCTTGAGCAACAAAGCGACCAATGTAACCTGTAGCTTCAATCACCAGTATTTTTGATGCGGCATAGTGATTTAGAAGCGGATGAATCTCCATCTCACAATTGATTGAAGCCATAGAGGTGGTCACAATAGACGTTTTTTTTCCACCATTTCTGCAGCCACGTAGAGCACTGGATGAGCCACTTCAGTTCCACAGGCCGCCATTGTTGTCTGTTAATTATTTCAGATCTGAAATACCTCTGGAGTTCCAAGTCTTACCCAACTCCAGAGAAAACGTATAACGCTCATTGTCATGATCAACTCATGCTGTAACACGCCATTTTATAGGGGAGGAAATTGCTGACGTCCTAACTACCATTATCACAGGACAGTTCAACTAAACTTGTGAGAATTTGATTTCATAACTTGGTCTTGGTCTTGGTTGCTTGGAGAAATATAATAACATGGTCTTGATTGTTCCAAGATTCAAAGAACGTCGTGTTACACATGCGCGCTTGTCTTGTAGGGAAAATTCTGGCTAATCTATATAAAATTCTGAATCTGCGTTAAAGAGAGACAAAGCCTCGTAGCTGATGCAGTTCCGCACCATCGTATGTCTTAACCCGTGCATATGTAAAACTAAATGAGACGGTATCCGAGGTTTTTAAAATGATTCTCTAAAAAGAGGAACATGTGTTCCACAAAGAGAATGAGAATGAGTCGACTTTTGGGTCCAAACGCTTATGGAACGAAAACAAAACTATATATAATACATATTCTTCTGCAGCTTAAATTGCCTGTTATTAGAGTATTAAACTGTGCATGTGAGAGGCCATGAAATGAATGTGTGAGCCCCTTCTAACACATCTGAGATAAACATCAAAATTATTTATTAAACTTTGCACATGTGAAACCCCAAAAGTAAATTTCAGACTACCTATAATTTAATGTAATTAATAAACATAGTTATAGAGAGAGGTGGCAGTGGGAATTGAAATGAGGAATGTAAAAGAAGGATCGCTTAGTGTAAAAGGGGTTGGATGGAGTATCAACTCACGCATCTTTTTGTTAATTAATTGCAGGAATAGTAAATGCCATTCGCCCTCTTCAATCTCATATATATTTTCAAAATAAAGAGCAATATATGAAAAAAATATGTGTTGTGTTTTGGATTTGTGTGGGATTATTTGGTTTTTATGACATTCTTTGTTTCTATTTCAGAAAATTTTTGTGTTGGTGTATGGTTCATTACTGCAAGATGAGTATTTATAAGAAAGGGATAATAAATGCTTAGTAAGTGCACAAGAGATCTTATAGTGGATTAATTTGCATTATTTAGGAGATGAAAATCTTTTGGTGGAGGCATAAGAGAGGGTAATTGGCATTATATGGAAGAGAAAAACCTTGTGATAAAGGCACAAGAGAGGGTAATCCACATTATATGAGAGAGGAAAACCTTATGATAAAGGCATAAGAGAGGGCTAGGTATGTAATATGAATACTAATGAAAATTCAAACTTCTAGGGAGATGGTTAAAGAATAACAAAATTTCATGCAATCTTATGAAACATGGAATCACGTAATGGAGGAAACAGTGGAGTCTTTGTTCTTCAGATCCAAAATAATTTCAAAAGCACTTTCATACTTAGGCACCATTTTCACCTCAAGGAGATTATGGAGGTGGAGGGTGGTGACACTTAGAATTTGGAGAAACAATACTCAGTGAAGCTACGCTCACAATATCTATTATTCAATGAAGGTAGATTACATCATTATATAGGAACTGGTTTGGCAGAGTTCATCTACGCAACTATTTGTTGCTCCATTATTTCCAAGTCTCCCCCTTAATGGAGAATGGATTGACTTCTACACCTAACATCTCCCTAAACAACTCAAACTTAATCTTTCCAAGAGGCTTAGTGAAAATATCAGTAGTATTTTCACAAGTATTACAATACATAATATCTATTTCATTTGACTATAACTTTTCTCTAACAAAATGAAACTGAGTATCAACATGCTTTGTCTTTGCATGATAAATCGGATTATTCGCCAGCTTGATTGAACTTTGATTAACACATTTGATCATTGTAGGTTCCTTTTGTTCTTCTCCAACATCTTGAAGAAGTTTTCTCAACCAAACAGTTTCACAAGTTGCTACAAACACGGCTTTATATTATGCTTTAGTAGAAGACAAAGATATAGTAGGTTTCCTTTTACTACTCCATGAAACAACCCCAGATCCAATGTCAAATGCATATCCAGTGGTTGATCTTCGATCATCTGGAATTTCAGCCCAATCAGAATCTGAGTAACATGTCAACTCAACATCAGATGCATTACTATATTAAAAAACCATAACCAAGTGTTCCTTTTAGATACCTGAGTATCACTTTTGCTGCATTCCAATGGCTTTCTTGAGGTTTCACCAAAAATTGACTTAACACACTCATAGAGTATGCAATATCAGGTCTGGTTGTGGTGAGATAATTAAAACTACCCACAATTTGTCTATACATAGTGTCATTCACCTCTTTCGAACCATCATCACAAAAAAGTTTCACATTATGTTGCATGGGGGAACAGTAGAAGATTTACACTAATCCATTTTAAATATCTTAAGTACTTCTCTGACATACTTACTCTGTCAAACAAAAGTTTACCCTGCATTTCTCCAAACTTCAAGACCTAGGCAATAATGTAACTCACCAAGATCTTTCATTTCAAAAAATTGTGACAATTGCTCCTTGATTTCATCAATTAATTTCCTTGCGTTTTCTATAATTATCAAATCATCAACATATAAGGAAATCAATAATATATACCCTTTCTCATCAAATTTCGTATACAGATTTGGATCACTTTTTCTCCTCATAAAACCCTATTGAAGAAAGAAAGAGTCTATCTTCTCATACCATGACCTAGGTGTCTATTTTAGTCCATACAATTCTTTCTTTAACTTACACGCTAAGTGTTCTTACCCATGTTCCACAAACCCTTCATGTTGAGTAATGTAAACCTCCTCCTTTAACTCACCATTCAAAAATGCATATTTAACATATAATTGGTGTAGCTTCCAATGATACTTTGTAGCTAAAGAAATTAACAATCTCATAGTATTCAATTTAGATCTTGGTGAAAATGTTTCAGCATAATCAATACCTTATGTTTGTGAATACCCCTTTGCCACCAGTCTAGCCTTATATTTATCTATACTACCATCTGATTTAAAATTGGGTTTGTATATCCATTTGCATCCAATATGCTTTTTATGTTTAGGCAATTCAGTCAATTCCCAAGTATTATTTTTCATTATAGATTCATATCCTTCCTCCATTGCATTTCTCCATTCATCATGTTCATTGGCTTCATCAAAACTCATGGGTTTTATGACATTTGAAATGCTACCCATTAGGGCATAGTCTCTATACCTCTCACAGAGCCGAACTTGTTGTGAATATCTTCTCAACTGATTGTTTTCCTCCCCACTTTGTGAAGATCTGTTTTCACCACTAGGTGAACTCTGACTACTTAAAGTGTCCATGTCACCGTCACTGAGTCCTTGTTGTTGTTGTTGCTGTTGTTGTGGTTGTGGCTAGTGTTGTGATGGTTGTTGTTGCTCTTCTTTAACTCCTTCATCAAGAAGTCTATGCCATTCCTCATGACTATTGTCGTTATGATTTACTGCTTCTTGCTCATGGAAAAGTACATCTCTACTCGCAAATACTTTATGAGTAGATGGATCAAACAATTTGTATGCTTTGAATTTAGAACAATACCCTACGAAAATACATTTAATGGATTTAGCATCCAATTTCTTCCTATTCTGCTTTGGAATATGTGCAAAATCCTTACACCCAAATACTTTCAAATTATGAACTGTAGGTTTGGAACCATACAAGGCTTCGAAAGGAGTAATATTATCAAGACACCTTATTGGACTTTCGTTCTTTAAGTAAACTGCAGTATTTATGGGTTCAGCCAAAAATGTATTTGAGAGATTCTTACCTTTCATCAAACTGTGTGCACACTCTACCAGAGTTTTTCTTTTCCTTTCAGCCACTCCATTTTTTTGTGGAGTGTGGGGTACTATAAACTGTTGTACTATTCCATGATCTTTGCAATATTTGATGAATTCTCCTTATTTATATTCTCTCCCTTGATCTAAATGAAGGATTTTGATGGATTTCCCTATCTACTTTTCCACCATGGTTCTGAATTCCTTAAAGTACTCGGAAACATCACTTTTTCTTCTAAGGAAATAAACCCATGTGTATCTCGTGCAATCATCAATAAATAATAGAAAGTAAAATGCACCTCCTAAATACCTAGTCTGCATAGGCCCGCAAACATCAGTATGCACAAGATCTAACACATCTCTCTTTTTCTTATCAGGATTGGAGGGGAATCCATCTCTGTGCATATTTCCCAATGCACATCCATCACAAGCAACATTCTCATTCTTTAACATGGGAAGTCCTTCAACCATATTATTTTTCTGTAATAACAATAAATTAGGATGATTGATGTGTCCATACCATTGATGTCAAAGACTCTCTGTTGGAATAGTTGCAGAAGTCAGGGCGTGATGTTCTTTGTTGGTAACATAAAGATTGTAGAGTCCTCCTGCTCTGACTCTCATTACAACAGTTCTGTATCGGTCCAGTAGATCCTTCACTATGCAATAATTCTTGAATAATTCAACCTTGAAGTTTTGATCTGTAATGGTGGACATAGAGATCAATTTTTTCTTTATCCCTGGCACATACACCAGATTGTGAATGTGATGAACAGTACCATTCGACAATGTCACATGAATGTCTTTGTATCCCTTGATCTGATGAGCATGATCATCTCCAAGATATATGCTAGCTCCATTCTGTGTTTCTTTAAAATTAGTGTACCACATATTATTACACGTCATATGTACTGATGCTCTGGAATCCACAAACCAAGCATCAATATCATCTGTTTCAGGAGATAAAGCAGCGTTAGACACAAACAACCTAAGATCCCATGAATTAAAATTCAGTGGTTCATAAATATCATCACTAGAAATAAACAATCTGAGATCATGATTTGGAGATTCTTTTGCATAATGACCTAAATGATTTCTAGGTTTATTCATAGCCTCATCACTCTTCTTCTTATGAAAATCTTTAATAATATGTCCAGGTCGACCACAATAAAACCAACTCTTTGACTCATTCATGTTAGAGGGTATACCTTGATTCGGCTTTAGGGATTGTCTTCTCTGCGATGAACTGCCTCCTCTGCCTCTTTCTCCTGATCTCCCTTTCATGGATTTCTTATTTGACCACAATGCCAAATCTGAATTATGAGGCTTCAAGTTCCCGCACCTCTCTTCCTCTTGCAGCAAAATTCCTATCAATCCTTCAAAAGTAGGAGGTTTCTCCTTTGTTGTGAAACCTATTATGAATATATGATAATCTTATAGAATACCATTTAAGGTAATGGTGACAAGATCAGTGATAGAAACCATTTCTTCTATGTTTCCTACCTTGTCTTTCACCTCTTTAATGCGACCAAAAAATGAACTAACAAATTCATTTCCTTCCATATTAATGCCTAAATTTAGTTTTTAGGAACATAATATGATTTTTGTTGCTAGTTTCATATAAATCTTTAAGCGCTTTCCACGTTTCAACAGAAGTGTTAGCTTCTCTAATATGTGGAATTATGTTATCTTTAACAGACATACACAACAATACCTTGGCTTTATTTTCGCGCTTCTCCCAATCTTGGATCTGTGTTGTTGTCGCACCGACAGCCGCAAATGGTTTCGCTTCAGTTCCCTTCGCAATGGTCCAAACACCGTACCTTTCCATCACGGTCTGCATCTTGAATTTCTAGTTAATAAAATTCGAGCCATCTAACTTGTTGGCTTCGTTGAGGTAGGTATTTGCTAGCAGATTCTTCATCTCTGCAAGTGTTTTCTCATTCAATCAGACAATGGATCCTTGTATCACCAAAAGTTAATCACCAAAAATACACAAATAACCTCAACACACCCTTCCTCTCTGAGTGCATGTGCTCGATTTCTAAATACCCAAATCATCAAACTTTTGTTTTCATAAAACAATTGTTCACACAATAAATTTCACACATGATACCATGATATCCACTTTAATAAACTTCAATATCCACTTTATAAATTTTATACCTCGCAAAATATCCACTTAATTTTTTTTATACTTTACAAAAGTATCCATTTTAATAAAGAAATTAATCTTAACAAAACTAGTATCATGCTGAATCGAATTAGGAGAAAACCATGCTCATGTATAAAAAATGCTCACATAGAAAAAACTCACTCATATAATACCCTTCACGATTTCCTTCATACAATACCCTTGATGACGGTAGAGTGCTCCAACAATCGGAACTCACACAAACCTCAACAATCAGATCTCCAATGCGCACAAGGCAATATACTCGCGACTCAGCAGAAAACTCTTGAATTTTCTCTCATGGATCCGCCCCAATACAAAACTCACTCTTCTCAAAAAAAAAATCGTGCTTCCCAATGAAACTACTGTGCTTCCCAAAGAAACTGTCGACACTCCTCAAAGGAAAGAAGGGGAGCGTTAGCGCTACTATAAGATGGTAGGGGAACGTGATTCATTATTTTCAGTGCTCCTAGAGAGTGAGAGGGGGAGCGTTAGCACTCTAGCGCCTTTAAACGCAAACAACCGGAGCACGAGAAGTCCGAAAAAATCAATTTCTTAAGTGTGAGGTTGTCAACGCTCCTCTAACACTGTATAGGGGGGCGTTGGTGATTTTTCTAAATCAATTCGAGATCTCGATCTGGTTTCAGAGAATTGAATCTCTTGAATCTTCAACGTGGGTTTTGATATCAACTTAGAATTTGGAGAAACAATACTTATTGAGGCTATGCTCACAATCTTTATTATTTAATAAAGATAGATTACATCATTATATAGGAACTAGTTCTACTTAAACAATGACAACAAATCACTAAAAACTAGAATCTACAATAAACACGATAGATTTCATTTATGCAAATATATTTTGCTCCATTATTTCGAAGTGTGACAACTCACAAGACACACCCTCACTTAGAATTCATATCAATCATAAATATGTATAAATTTATTTATTAAAAATTAGTTTTTGAATTCTAAAAAAATATTTGAAAAATAAATGTTTAGACTACCACTTTTATATTATAGAGAAGAATAAAAAAATTAAAATATAATAAAAAATAATAAATATTCTTTGAAAGCTGTGGTTATGATTATAAATTTGAATGAACTAAAAACTTTTACGTTAACCTATTATGAGATTTTGCTAATGTAAACGGAATAAATGGTAAATTTTTGGAAGTTCTTCCATAACTACAAATAAACCATGTAAAAATCGTAAATATCTTAATACTCCGGATGTACCAATACTTTAAAGACTTTATCTTGTCATAATTTAATACCCCGGATGTACCTATACTTTAAAGACTTTATCTTGTCATAATTTAATACCTTAGATTTTCAAGTATCCTCCAAATAAAAATATTGTTCATTAATATGAATATGAATTTAAACACAAACCTTTGTTATTCTTAAAATCTACATCTATCCATTTTTTTATCTATTTATAATATTGGAATTCCATACTACAAAAGTAGTCGTTTCTGGATTATGAATGCGCTTTCATTTGTGAACCCATTATAAATTTTGGAATTCCATACACTTGTCATTGGTATAAGAGATTATAAGTGCTTTTTAATTATTTTAAGCACGTTAGCCCTAAACCAATCTTTAATATGAAATATGCATATGGCAAGCTTATTTTATTTTATTAGTGTCATGAATATATAAAAATTAAGTATTTGGCATAATTATGCCTCCATATAGTTGACACATAAATCAAGTAGTAATTTATACTTCGCATATTTTACTTAACAAAACAATTTTACTTAAAAAAAAATCATATAAAAATGACATGTTTTCGTACACTCAATTCTAATCTTATGTGTTTAAAGATTCGAATATAGTTACATGTGCATTCTTGTACAATATTAAAAAAAAAAATATTAAGGGAACATAAAAAAAGTAATAGGTCGACATTTTATAGAACATTTGGAAGTATGCTATTCATTTTTTTTAATTAATATTTATATAAAAATAAGATTATATATATTAATTTTAATTTCAAATCTATTATGGGTAGACAAATATTAAATTTTTTGAGATCTAAAATTTTTTAGAATATAAAATTTGAAGAAATGTTTTCATCTTGAAAAACTTGATTTTATAGGTGTGTAACATTTTTTTAAATAACATGTCTTAACTCTATATTAAGCATTCAAGGAATCATACATCTCCTTCATATCAAGAAATAGAAAACCTATTTTGATTGTTGAATGTTATAAAAGTATTATAAATTTTAGTGAATTGTTATTGTTATTAATTTTTAAATATTTCACTTAATTTTTTTTTATGAAAATTCTAAAAACTAATATTTTGATAATCTTTTATATTTTATTGAGTTATAAACATAAAAATTATTAATACTATAGTGAGTTATTTTTTTAATATGATATTTGATTAATTTATACAAATTTTATATTAAATATATATTAGGAATTTCATTTATAAGGTTCTGATCAAATTACTGAAGATAAATTCCATAGGTAAGTGTTTATTTGAAAATCTTTAGATTAATATAGATATTTTAAGCTAATAGAATTAGCAATGCTTCATTGTATAGTGAATAGTCTGCTATTATTATAACTATAAATTTTATTACAAATTTTGTTACAAGATTATTCAAAAACAAGTAAAGTGCAAGTAGAGTTGCTTGATCGATCAAATATGTACTCATATAATTTGTTTTTAATCTTAATAATTCTTTCAAAGTGTGTTGGAGTAGTAATCTCATTAAAAAAATGGTAATCTGGTAAAAGTTTGAAAAGATATTGAATAACAATGTTGTTTGAAAAGATATTGAATAACAATGTTGTAAGTTGGTAAGTTTGCATGCATTTGACAAAAGAGATAGATGAAAATGAATCTGGTAAAAGTTTGAAAAGGCATTGAATAACTATGTTGCAAGTTGGTAAGTTTGCATGCACTTGACAAAAGAGATGGATGAAAATGAGAAAGCCTATGGTTATGAATTTAACGATGTCAATGAATAGATGTTGTATTTATCCAAGATTAAAACTCAAAAATTAGGTTTCCCATGTTAAAAAGCAGTTATTCAATCCGAAAAAAAGTGAAGCAGTTATTCAATCCGAAAAAAAGTGAGCTGTGGTGCTGCAGTGTAGTAAAACATACCCGTAGAGAAATGGAGTGGAGACGTGGAAGACTGGCCCAGTGGTTGTTGGCACTTTATGAAAACAGATCATGATTTTTTTTTCTTTGCCGATAACATGGCTGACATGGGCCTGAGTCTTTTTGTTCTCGTTGAAAATGTGCTGCACCATCTTGCAGTTGCATATAGTTCTTGCACCTCGCACTTGTGTTTTCTTCATTCAGAAGTAAGGGATCTGAAAGCTTGTTAGTCGATTATGATAAGAATATTGTTTTCACTGTAGCTAAATTAGAGCCAAAGTTTTATATCACAGGAACCTGAATATGATGAAAAACATTTGTGTATATACCTTTCGTGTTCGTAAGGTAACACTGAGGAGTTAAGAACAGTTCACTTTCTTCATTACCATTGGTTTATGGAGAAGAACGAGATGAAGCACAGTCCATTTGTTTCATTCCCATTAAATTTAGTCTTTAGGATAAGGGGCAATGTTAGTTATTAATGATCTAACAGATTTAGAAAAATAAATAATAAAAGGTAAGATGATATCATATGAGGAAATAAATGTATTAGTCATTTAATTAAAGATTATTTCGTTAGAGTTTTTGATTTGAATAATTAGAGGTAAATTTATGAAGAAGATTTAAAAGAAAAAAAATTAAATATATTAAATTTGATTTTAACTATATGTTTATTT
>JZKD02S1540540.1:30903-68645 GCA_000966675.3 Picea glauca | reverse complement strand
AATTGATTATATTTCTAAATTATTTTGAATCACATTTTATACACTTTTGTGTATTTAACAACATTTTTCTCATACTTAAATAAAATGCAAAATTAAAAATGTATTTTTTAAGGAATTAAATTAAAGACTAATTTGTTAGAGTTTTGTACTTTATTAGTAAGCATTAAATCTATGAGGAAGATTAAAAAAATAATAATAATATTTAATATGTGAAAAAATGATTTTAATTATATGTTTATGCTTACAGTTTTATGAAAAAGTTAGCCAGTGACTTATGATGGAAACAAATATTTCAATATTAAAATTTTAAATTTAAAAATATTGTACATGCACAATCGATTGAGAATATAGTGTATTCCACATATTATTTTTGAGAAATTTTATTTTCCATTATATTTTCAAGTTACATAATTAAAATATGAATCACATTTTATACATCTTTACGTACATAACACATTTTTTCTCATACTTAAGTAAGATGAAAATTAAAAATACCTTTTAAAAGAGTAAACATCCACTAGTTTCCCAAAAAAAAATTATAACCTTTTGATTGCTTAATACTTTAGAAAATGATGTTGTCTTATTTAAGTGTATTCATAACACACAAAAGAAATTGTGTATGAGTTTAAAAAAAATCATTTAACAATACTAAGGTGAAAATGGTGAAATTATGTTTCATTAGAAACATAATCAATGACGAATCCATTGGTATCATGTTCCCCACTTCAAATGGTTGATTTAACGATATTTTACCCCTTTTAACTTGCACATTTCTGAAATTATGCAAAAAGTGGGAAGATTTTAGGACTTTCAATCCCTACATCAATTACAAGATCTCAATTGAGGTAAGTAGATAGTTTTACATTTCCAAGCCCTAAATCAATGACTAAACCTCAATCGAGGGTTTATATTATCTTTATTGAGAGTAGAAGATAATTTTTTCAAAAACCTCAATATGCAGTTAATTTAACTTTAATTTAACCCTTATCAAGGTTTAGTGATTCAATCAATAATATGTTAGCTTTCTCATAAAAATAAACCTTAATAATTATTGTAACATTGATCACTTCAAGTGTATGGAAAATTTATATGAATGATAATTGAATATTAGGATCATCATGCATCCTATATGAAATGTGTGTTTACGCAAGCATTATTGGAATGGATAATTTCATCATGTAAATTCACATAAAATCATCATAAATGGATGTATTATCCTTATTATATTATATTAGGATGTATTATCCTTGTAACATTGATCACTTCAAGTGTATGGAGAATTTATATGAATGATAATTGAATATTAGGATCATCATGCATCCTATATGAAATGTGTGTGTAAGCAAATACTATTGGAATGGATAATTTTATCATGTAAATTTACATAAAATCATCATAAATGGATGTATTATTCTTGTTATATATAACTATATAACAATGTTATGGATAAGAATATAGGTTATGGATCATTTTTTTCTTAATATTTTCAAATATATATCAAATCTATATCTAGAATAAATGGACACTTAAATAACATTATTTTGTCATAGTTGACATGCATATTACACTGTGTTTTATAATTTGTTTTATATTTCTAAACACAATCATTTTTATGAAATCGTTCCTTCTTGGATGAACACCATGAAATGTTGATGTATATAGGTCATATGGGATGTGAAATATGAAAATCATACCACATCACACCATACAATGTCCATATATTAAACTTTCTAGACCACTTTTAGTTTCGATTCATTATTGTCAATTGAAAATTCATCCATCCCGGTGTGCACTTTATGGTGTAACATTCTAGTTTTTCAATGAAAAACATTTCAAACTAATGGAGAAAATTCATGGTGTATGTATGCATGCCCATTTAAAATTTTGGTCGGTAATGAACAAATGAGTTACATAGAAATGTGCAAAGGATGAGTGATTGAGAGAGTAATTGTTGTTAGGTTGATGAAAAGATATCATTGTTTATTATTAGATTCATGCTCATTTCCACTCTTACATACCACACAATATGGCCCCTCAATCAAGTTATTCTTTTAACCCATCAATGGTTAGCTTAACCATTAATAGAGGGTTGGTTTCATCCAACAAAAAATCTCACATAAATGTTTCCCTCCTTTCTTTCCAAAAAGAGTTGTGTAACATCCCGATCTTGCGTGCACTGAGTGAACTTATTATTTGAGGACACTTGCTTGCAAGTTATCTGGATTATTATATTGTTGGTCGTTTGATTATGATTATGAGGCATTATGGATATGATGGTATGTTATTTTGTTGTATTGACATAGACTGGTGCTATTGACTGGGTTCTCCTGAGTGTGTAGGACTTTGGACCTCGAGGATGCAGAGGCATCAATGAAATCCCTTGGACTCTAGATCGAATCAAGGAGTGGACTATTGGGGTTTGATTGTTGTTGATATGACATATGTACACATGATTAGATGTTGTGATGACTGATTATTATTGTTGACATGATTCATTGATGATGCAAGATGATGATAGCTTTCTGACCAGACTCACATGTGGAGTAGAGGGGTCATGCACGACAACCAGAGACTTTGAGGGAGAGGTGTGGACAGTAGCCCTGCCACAACCTACTATCACTCCTGTCGTGGCTCAAAATGTAGGATAATAATTACATATTTCGAGAAGACCCACGATGTCATGAGGG
Source organism: Picea glauca (assembly GCA_000966675.3). Taxonomy (NCBI): domain Eukaryota; kingdom Viridiplantae; phylum Streptophyta; class Pinopsida; order Pinales; family Pinaceae; genus Picea; species Picea glauca. The sequence continues at coordinate 65,958 of JZKD02S1540540.1, read as the reverse complement.
CAGACTGCGACAATCGTTCATGATGATTCTAAGGGGTGTGCAATAAGGAACTATTCTTATTCCTTAGAGGCCCTTAGTCTCCACGAGAGCACCTGTCGAAGTATTTACTCCAGCGATTTTTTATGTCTACCAAGTCAGTCAAGAGGCGAGTGGCACCCTTAGATCACGTAGTGCATCCTAAAGGGCATCTCGCGCAAGGAAACAGAAAGAGGCGAGTGGCACCCTTGGAGCACGTAGTGCGTCCTGAAGGGCACGTTGCACAAGGAAAATGTAAAAAGGCGAGTGGTACCCTTGGAGCACCTAGTGTGTCCTGAAGGGCACATTGCGGTTTAAAATGGTAAGTAAATAAACCTAGACGACCTTAAAACGAATGATGTGACAAGTAAGATTTAAAAACAGTTTTTCCCTATTAAAAATGTCACCAAGACTAGTGAAATTAAAATCTAGGTCTAAGTAACACAAGTGGTAAAAAATAATAATCATAATTAAACATGTAACAAGAATGGGGTAAGAAATTAAATTAATTTATTAAAATCAAATTATATTGGGGGATTAAAATTTTAAAAGGGAAATGATTGTTTTATCTACATATGCTAATCAATTTTTAATTAAAAATAAAAAGGGGTAAAAGGTTGTTTTTCTACACTTGCTAAATTGAGTTTTAGTTAAAAATGGAAAAGAGGGAAACTTAAAATAAATAGGAAACTAAAGGAAAAATGGGAAACATAAAGAAAAAGATGAATGTCTAACTTAGTAAGGAATCTTACCTTGGGAACTTGTTATTTTTGAACTCAACTAGGAATTTAGTAAGGTGTAAGTTATTTAAGATTTGTAAGGAAATATTGGGACACCAAGGAACGTTTTTCGGAATGATTTTAGGTGGGTGAGGGAAATATGAATAATTAAATAATTAATGAAATTAATTTTCTAGTGCAACTAGGGGGATGTGTGACATGTGTACGGGGAAGGTTTTTTCTGATTAATTTAATGAAAAGAAATTAAATGGGAATTTGGGAAATAAATCACTTAAAAACTCTATAAAAAGGGTGGAGGAGGAGGAGTATGGATTTCATCTTTTTTTGTAACATTACGCTACTAAATTTTTGTCTTGACTAAACTTATCTTTTGGGAGTTGGGATACCCAGCTTGGGTAACGAGTGGTAGCTCAACCTTACGAGGCAAGTTCAGTGCCAACGTTTCTCTGGTATTGGGTGTGTGTCCCCTTTGAGGCACGAGGGGATTAGGGGGAAGAAGAGTACCCATAGCGTTGGCTAGGAGGTACCGGGGAGGTCACATCGGTCGACAAGCAAAAGCTGGACGGAGCGCGCGTGGTACAAAAACTAGTGAGTAGTTGCATTTGGCTAAGGTACACCAATTTAATTGTTATTTGCAATGAAATTAAATTTACACATGTTATTTCTCTGTGATCGGTTTAAGATTTCATTTCCATGCGTTATCTTGCACCTACTTTCCTAAGGTATTGTAATCCCTTGGCTTGTTGTTTTTTGAATGGATTTCCCTTGGCAAACCCAACTTATAATTTCAATACATATCTGTGTGGGATTTATTGATTATTATGAAGAGATTGTACTTTATCTTATGCTCTTATCCCTAGGTCATCCATCCATGCCTGAGCAGTCGGCCAGGAGCTGAATCGAAAGTCATCACTTCGATGTTTAAATACCTATAGATTCTAATGCCCTATTTTTCTGTGCATGGATGATGAACAAAGGAATTTTTGCCCAGCTGTCTACCCCTTACTTATCTCTGCAATTGATTGATTCATGGCTGAATAATTTTCCTTGTCCCTTCTTGTGATTGAGTATCTCTACGTATTGTTTATCATTTCTCTCTGTGAACAACTTAATAATATCTTCATTTTTAATATCACCTTTGCGTTTTTGGATGGATTTTTATTCTCTGCGATTTTAATGACAATTCCTAGCTCTTTGATTCGTAAAATCTCAGCGTTATTAATATGTGAATGACAATGTTTTTTTTTTTTAAATAAAAAAGGGGTGGAACCTGTTAAATTAGCAAAAAGGAGTATGCAGTGTCTGTTGATGACGCCAGCTGTCCCACCTGAACAGGAAACCAGGACAGCTGGGTCTCCTGTGCCAGGTGCAGTCCTGTTGCCAAAATATACATGTGGGTGCCCTGCCCGAAGGAAACCAGGGCTATTATGTTATTGAGTTTCAAAAAAGAAGCCATAACTATACATAAAGAAACTGAACATTCTAACTAAAATGAGACAACAGAGATACTTCTAACCAAAAGCCTCGGTGAATCTATTTGCTCATGCTTGGTCGTTCATTCCTCTTCTGACGCCAGTCTGCTGGAAGCGAGTACGTCTGCGCGCACGTCGGACACTGCCGCTTTGGAAGGATCTTGGAGTGGGCTGCAAAAAGCATGTCCAACCTTTGGTCCATCCTGGCGAGGCGAAAATCTTGGTCGTCCATCAGATTCTGGAGCTCAAAGATAAGTGGGAGATGCCATAATTCAGAGACTGGAGGCTGGTCCAACCCCCCGCTATCGTCAGAAGATCGTGTGCTGGAGTCCTCCGCTGCTCGGTTTGGAAGTCCTGCTGGCTCCGCCATCCGTATGGTGTCTTCAGGAGGGGCTTCCTCCTCCACAATGAAGGGTGGGAAGAGGTCCTCCATGCTGGCAGCGCTGGGGTTCCACAGGGTGTCTCCGGGCGGTGGCTTGCTTTCCTCTATGCGGGCAATTGAGGGGTGGCTCTGCATTGCCTCCTCCAAACTAATTTCTTCTACAATCACCATGGGAGGTGACCAAGGTCGTCGCTTGCGTCGGGTGGACGCTAATGCCAGTGCTCGTTCAAAATTTCGTATGCACTTGCGCCGGGATTCAGCCCTGTACCAGGCGGCCCCTCTGCGCGATTTCCCTCTGAGCCTGGGCATGGTGGAGACCCTGGGAGGGGTCCGAGTTCCTATCAGTTTGGTCACTCCTCTCCCAGGCTTCAGCAGAGGTCGGAGTTGCAGCTCGAACAGAATGAACACTGCGAGGGGCCAATGCATCTCTCCCCAATTCATCAACGTGATAAAACGCCAAGCTGTCGTGACCGCCAAGGCCATTAAGGCTGGGTGGTTAGTGTTCTGTCGATTGGTACATCTCCCTCACATGAGAGGGCTCATCAACTGGAGGTGGCTGGTGCAGGCCATGGCCTAATTAGTAATCAGAGGGCGCTTTTCGATTGATGCCTTAAATGGGTGTCCCGACGGTCGTCCACGTGTCCATTGATGCTCTCATGTCACCCCATCCGGGGGTGAATGACAATGTTTTAATGTATATGTTGACTGTGTTTTAATGTGACAACATTGATACATAATGATTTCGTTTTATTGTTGAAACGACCATTTCATGCACCCCCATGAATTCGTTTTAGGGTTGATAGACCCTTATATTGTGAACATTTTTTATTTTGTTGTTTGAACCACAATTTTTGTTGAGCTAGCGTTTTTCAACCATGATTTACCATGCGAATTGATTCATACCTTTGTCATTTACCACGTGATTTTGTTTACACCATTGTTATTTACCATGCATTTTTATTTGGCTAAAACACAATGAACATTACACCCCATTCAACTGCCTGACAGCGAGTTTATTCTTGGAATGACAACGAATACATATCTATTTGTGAATTTATATGTGTGCCTGCATTTTTGTTTTGATAGGTCTGCATTCACTTTAATATAGAGACTGTGAATTGACTATACATTGACTCTGAAATTACATGTATATTGATTGTGAATTGAAACACACTTACCCAACGATTTGACACAACACTCACCCCATGATTTTCTGGGCATTTACACAATGGTTACATTATGATTTTCGTGGCACCTTACACAACACTCACCATATGATTTACGTGGCACCTTACACATCACTCACCGTATGATTTTCGTGGCACATAACACAATGGTTAAACTTTGAATTATATGTCCATTCGTACAATGAATTCACCCAGCCCTTACCATAGCGTGGATTGCATTCATTGACATTTGACTGGATTGGCTTCAATGGCGATTTGTTGTACCTCTACGATTTTAGTAATGGTTTTTACACTGTGAATTTTTATGCAGTGATTAAATGAAATGTAATAATTTCATAGAGTTTACACAATGATTATTACCATAAAGGAATTATTACATAGGGATTAAATTATTACACTGCTGGCATAGATTAATTTCGTAGATTTTTTAAATTCCTTTATTGTATTTAAAAACTGCGAGTTTGTTGATAGTAACATTTATAATAAATAACATTATGTTGATTGACAACAAGTGTAATGTACCTCAAAAACTGTATAAACAAAAAAAAAGTATGTTTGTACATTTATCCTTGAATAACTTCGATAATCAAGAAAGGTAGGATTTCTATTATAATGCTTGATTCTGAAAGTTTTCTAGAGTCCTTACTGTCATCGACTGTCATTACCACCCAACTTAAAATTTTCAAACCGACGATATAAGAAGTGCTTACTCCACATTTCAATGTTTATTTAAAGTCATGTAACTATAATTACTTTCCTATCTGTTTGTACCTATAACCATTACCATAGGCTTACAATACAATGACTTTGGGGTTTATGGCCTAAGCCTTACGCGTTAGACCATACACATAAACCATTACCATAGATTTACAATACATACGACTTAGGTAAAAGGTTGAGCGTTAGAGTATACTCTTCTGCGAAAAGTTTAATATAAGCAGGCCCCTTTATTTTAAAGTATTTGGATATGGGATAGTGGTTAGGTAAGGCCTTCTGGTTAAACTCTGAGTACGAATATGTTATAACACTCTGTCGTGCTAGTAAATTCCATTCAGCTCCACCTTTCCGAACATAGTGTCAACTGTACATTATATTAACTGCATTTATTGTGATTTGGGGTTAAAGGTTTCCATGAGTCACACCAATGCTTCCTTAATCCATGGCTCATTGAATACCAAAGGAGGGGTAGGTATGATATGCCCTTAATCCTAGACAGGGCATTAAAGGAGGTAGGGTACATGCTACATTCGAGGCCATCACCTGACCTGTTACCCAATGTGGATGTGCCAATTCTATCTCATCACATGGTCATTCGTATCCACAGACCTTATCCTTCGAGGAAGGAGTTCGCTAGGTTAATGGATTTTTTTTTTGTGGGGAGGTTCTCCGGAAGTCTAGCTCTGCGACTCAGATTTCTTGGCGAATGGAAACAGTGGTGAGGATTTTCTCATAGTGGAGGTGGCATTGCTATCTAACCCACTGGTAAGTTTCTCATTATTTCTGCATCTCTAGTCAGAGATTTGTGACCGAGTTCACTTTCTCTTGCAACCACTATGGATAACCTACATGTCGTAGTGATTATACTATCTGTAAGTGGTTATTCTCTCATTGCCAAATCTCTAGGAAGGTCCTGGAAGTTCCTCCCCTCTGCTAAGTAGTTTTATTACCACGTTCTTATTTATTCTGGAAATTCTGAAAGGGCTTGATACCTCATTAATTTGTTTTCTTAATGTTTCACAAGCAGATTGCCTCTAGGGCGTGATGTGCCCACTCTACTTCACTATCCTGTATCATCGTTTGGTATTGAGCTTTTGCGGAATCTTTCCCAGATTCCATTCCAAAAGCTAAGTTTATCAAGGTGAGAGCATTGCACTGTAATTGCAGTATTTCCTTGTCCATATTAAATAAATTTTATTTGTTTCGTAGGCTCTAAATTCCCATCGTGGCTGGTTATACTCCGATTAGTATCTGAATAATGTTTTCCCCAACCCAGCTCCGCTCATTTGCCTCAAAAGGCCCTTTCTCTTATATACCATCCTCACCAATAACCCGTAACCCCAAAGAGAAAGCCCCTAAAAGGATATTTCATAATTTTGTTTTGTTTTTAAATCTTGATTTAATGGTACCTCTCGGGTTCGAAAGATTTATATCATGTAACTGGTAAATATTTACGGGTTCTATATTGACTTACCGTGGTCTGTTAATAGGCTAAATCATTTTGTGTTACCTTAATCCTTTCTTTGTAAATTTTATAAAAAAATGGATTCCTCTATCTAACATTCATATTAACTGTATTTCGATTTTATCTCCTTACGAAGATTTCATCTAGTATATTATCTGTATCTTGTTTGTACCTCAGAGTATATTCATTCACTGTTTAATGTCTCTGGAATTGGTGCTGGAACTACTGTTATATTTACGAAAACCATAGTTTCTTGTATAACTTCTTTCTTGAACTGAATGATGTAACTAAATATGGGGCCTTGTTTTATGCGAGGTACCCATCAGCTTAATCAAGCTCGCTCCTCCCCTTTTGGTTGGTGGACGACCACGGCTGAAAAATGCATCATGCCCACGGAAAATCCAAGATAAGTACAGGTTCTTTCAAGTGATATATTTCCATTCTGTGGATAATTTCATTCACCCTTCTTTCGTATAGTTATAATATTTCAATGGCATATTTAGTTACTAATATTTTAATGGTAAATTTTGCAAAGTCCTCGTTGGTATGCAGTTTCGGATATCCTGGCCCATCCTTGGCAACAAAGGTATTCGGGTTCCATGCTCGTAACCCTCTATGGCTCATTCTTTTTTGTTCTAGAGGAAGGGCATGGTCCCTTTCCAATCCTTTTATTGACAGTGTAGTTATGTTCCAGTTTTGGTATCGTTTGATTAAGGGTAACCCGTCTTGTGATGGTAATTTTCTATCATTGCAATAGAACACACTATGGGATATTTATTGGTTCCAAAACTGGATGAGATATGTAATATATTATTAAAATAATTTTAAGGGTTTCCCTCTCACTTACTTGTAATGGCATACTGGTTATTTCATTGATTTAATATACTAACACCATATTGGTTTCTTCCAAGAAAAGCATTTTGAATTGAATAAAGGTACTCGGATATTGCCAACTTATATGTATATATTATCTATAGTTGAATCCAAATAGCATGATGGTAAATAAATTCAATTTACACTTATATTGTACTCGTGTTAAAGGCTCCCCCTTTTGATTTCTAGGTGATTATGTTGTTATTTACATAGTTATGAATTTATTCAGGAGTATGAGTAAATTATGTGAATTTTTGGGATGTCCCTTTTTCCTTGGGCCTTCGCACCTCTTGTGATTAGTTCTGGTAACTAAACTGTGTTAACCGATTCACTCCAAATATAATTTCCAACATTCCAATCTATGGTCCCATAGACCAATTCCTCCTATAACTTTTTCATTAAAACACTGGTTGATATAAAGATGTGTAAATGTTGTAGGTTTCTATGATAATTCTTGAAATTTGCAAGGTTTCTTCCGTAATATATATATATATATATATATATATATATATCGTAAGCACTTGTGATTATAGTTATCTCCTAATAATCATGATTGTTCAGTTGGTACATGGAAGAAATCTTAGTTAATTACTCTACTGTTGCGCATGCCTTTATATACTAGAAAGTAGGTATACGTCCATACATATACATATATCTACACTATGTAGTTTTCCATTGTCATTCAATATGTAGATGACCCCAATCTACATTACAATTTATTTGTGGGGTTTCAACTACAATGTTTTATCTTACTACAATAGTAATCCAAATCACAACACAAATCTTCTATAAGAATTGACTAGGCATAACCTTTCAACTAGTATACTTACGGGAATTAGTGTTCATAACAGTAATACGATGCAGCAAGGAAAATTCATTCTGAACTAGTATGGAGACATTCTAGCAGTTCCTAAGTTCAATAGGATGCATTCCATATTTCGTTCTTAATATTATTTCTAGTTAGAATTAACAGATGCATTCTATCAAGTATTTAACCATATACCATTCAGCGAGAGAAGGGACAGAAATAACATATCTGAAATAATACGCTAAAAGACAAAGGGAATAGCCATGTTCCTCCCAACCATAGAACAGGGCAGCCAAATCACTTGCCCGATTCACCCCCTAGCCTGACCATGAATCCATGAGAGAGAACTTGGAAAAACATCTCCTCAACAATGTCCTATAGCTCCAATAGTTTTTCCCTTACCTCACACTCAAGAAGTGTTCATAACATCAAGTAAATCAATAGTATCCTTCCCTAGCATACTTGGCAGCGTCCTGCCTCCTCACATATGCCATTTATCAATTTGCCTAGGTCTTTTTCCCTCCCTTGGGAATTTTTGTAGCTTTCTAAATCCCTGATTTTCAAGGGCTGCCAATGGCCAAATCACTGATTTTCCACTTGTATCAATCAGCCTAGAGGTAGTTTCAACATGTTCCCCACTCATGGAGTCATGGTCAGCTGATTTTAACATGGTTGTTCCATTTGTCCTCCTGCAATCAATATAAAATATTTTGTTTTTATACAAGTGTCATAGTCAAATAGTTAGTTGAGTCAAATCAAATCTCTGCCCAACAGTCATAATAATTAATTACAATTATCAAATTTGAAATTCAAAATTGCCATAAATGGAAAAAAAATTCCAAATTCGAATTTACTAAAAACTGAATAAATTTCCATCAAATTTAAATTTCAAAATATTTTATTTTTTGGGGGGATGTCACATCCTTTCCCCCTTCAGTAAAATACTGTCCTCAGTGTTCATTCCTTTCTTGGAATAGGATTGAATGAGATTTCCACAAATCTCCCTCCAACTCCCAAGTGGCCTCCTCAGGATTAAAGTGCTTCCATTGCACCTTTACTTGAGCGACGACTCTGTTCCGAAGTGTTATTTCTCTCTGGTCCAGAATGCGCAGGGGTTCCACCTGGAACTCACCTTCAGGTTTCACCTGCACAAGTTCCAATCAATCATATGAGTAGGGTCATGAATATATCTTTTCAACAAAGAAATGTGAAATACATTATGAATTCTTAGATTAGATGGAAGTGAAAGTTGATATGCTACGGGTCCAATTCGAGCTAGTATCTCGAAGGGCCCACAAAGCCTGGGTGCCAGCTTCGCACAGTTCCCTAACCTCAACAAGATTTTTTGGTCTTTGAACTTCAAATAAACATGGTATCCCACTTAAATTCCAAGTGTCTTATTTTTTGATCTGCATAGCTCTTATGTCTGTCCTGTGCTTCTTTTAAGTTCTGTTGTACCTTTCTTACCATGTTCTCCATTTCTTGGAGCATCTCTGGTCCAACCATGAATCTGTCAGTCGGGTTATCCCACCTAATTGGAGTCGTACACTTTATGTCGTACAGTTTTTCGAAAGGGCTCAACTTAGCCAAAGTTTGGTACCCATTGTTATATGCAAATTCTACCAAGTGTAGGTAGTCTTCCCACTTGCTCAGTTTTGTTCTTACATACATGCAGAGCATATCCTCTATGATCTAGTTTGTCCTTTCATTCTATCCATCTGTTTGTGGATGATAGCTCATACTGAAATTCAAGTTAGTGTTTAGCCCTGTAAACAATTCCTTCCAAAAAGCGGATGTAAATTTTACGTCTCTATCTAAAATCACCATTTTAGGAATACCATGCAGTCTAAAAAATTCTTTCATGAATATTTCAGCAATGTTTATAGCTTTAAAAGTAGACTTTACAGGAATAAAGTTTGAAGACTTACTGAGTTTATCGATTACAACCATGATAGAATCATTTTGTTTTTGATTTTTAGGCAAACCTGTTATAAACTCCAGTGATATAGTCTCCCATTTCCATTCTGGTACCAGTGATGGCTATAATAGGCTGGCTAGGTGCTAGTGCTTGGCCTTAACCTGCTAGCAATCTTGGCACCTATCCAAGTACTCTGTTGTTTCGCCCTTCATATTAGGCCATTAAAATAGTTTTCTATGTGTTGTTATTGTTTTCTGGTAACCTGGATAGACAGAATATGGTTTCTTATGCACTTCGTCTAAAACTGCGAATTTTAAATCTGTTGAATTTGGTATGTAAAGTTTGTTTTTAAATCGTAATAGTCCCTTCTTGCCGATACTTAGATCTGGTTTATCTGAGTTTACAATACTTTTTTGAAATTCTGCCATCATCTTAGTGTAATTTTCATCGTTAATACATGTTGTCCTTATTCTTTGTTCCAGATCACTTTCTACCATGCTGATATTTATCTCAAATAACCCATGGACTCTTCTGCTTAAAGCATCTTCTACTTTATTCTCCTTACCCTTGATATGTTTGACCTCGAAGTCAAATTCGCTTAAGAAGGCTATCCATCTTGCTTGTCTTGCGTTAAGATCTAGTTGGCTAAACAAATATTTCACCCCATTATTATCCATCAATAGTAGAAATTTTCTGCCCATTATGTAGTGTCGCCTCATTTTTAAGGCGTTTATTACCGCTACCAATTCCAAGTCATGAGTGACATAATTTCCCTCGTGTTCTTTTAATTTCCATGACTCATAAAAAATAACGTGTCCTTCTTGAGTTAGGACACCACCTAGTCCTTCTTTACTTGCATCAACACATACAGTGAAGTCTTTATCTGGGTCTGCTACCTTCAAAATGGGTGCAGTTGTCAATAATTCCTTCAGTTTGTTAAAACCGTCCTGACACTTCTCTGACCAGTTAAACCTGGTCCCTTTCTTTTGTAATGACGTGATAGGGTAGGCTATTTTGGAAAACCCTTCTATAAACCTACGGTAATATCTGGTGATTCCCATGAATGACCGGATATCTACTACATCCTTAGGTACCAACCATTCCATAATGGATTTTGTCTTCTCTGAGTCTACGACAATGCCTTTTGCTGAAATTACATGTCCTAGCTATTGTATTTATTTTTTATAGAAGTCACACTTGTCAAATTTGGCGTACAGTTTGTGTTTCCTCAACGTTTGTAGAACTATACTTAAGTGTTCATCATGTTCCTCCTCTGTTTTTTAATAGACCAAAATATCATCAATAAATACTATCACGAACTTGTCTAAGTATTGACTGAAAATAATGTTCATCAGGCACATAAACATGGCTGGTGCGTTAGTGAGTCCGAAAGGTATGACTACGAATTTGTAATGTCCATATCTTGTTTGAAACGTTGTTTTTCTTATGTCCTCATCTTTTATCCTAACTTGATGATAACCAGATCGTAAATCCAACTTTGAAAAGATCTTGACCCCACCTACTTGATCGAACAAATCATTTATCCTTGGTAAGGGGTATTTGTTTTTAATAGTCATTTTTTTCATTTGTCTATAATCGATGCATAGTATTAGAGTACCGTATTTCTTTTTCACAAAGAGGACTGGTGTCCCCCATGGTGAGACACTCGTCCCGATATACTCTTTGTCCAACAATTCCTGTAATTTTATTTTTAATTATGTCAGTTATGGTAGACTCATTTGGTAGGGTGCTTTTGAGATAGGGGTTGAACTGGGTAGTAGGTCTATGGAGAAGTCCATTTCCCTTCTAGGAGGTAATTCTGGTATCTCATCCACAAACATGTCTCTGAATTCACATAGGACAACAAAGTCTTCTAACTTTGGCTTATCTTCTTTTTCTAATAGATTCGTCACTTGGATGGCATACACTTGACATCCCTTTCTAATACATTTCTTGAGTTGCATCGATGAAACTTGTCTATATGATACAAGTTTTGGTATGCCTTGGGCTATTCTAACAGTGCCAAAATCATCTTTATAGCTAAGTATTTTTGTATAGTAGTCTAGCACTGCTTTGTGTTGTTCCAACCAATCCATCCCAATAATCATATCGTAAGATCCTAGTGGTAGGATGTTCAGATTGGTCCTTATATTTTGACCATCTAAGCTGAACTCAAAATCAGAAATAAAGTCAACTACTTTCCTTTTAGTACCTGTTGCTAGTTGTACAAGCCATGATTTTGCGTGCTTCAGTTTCTTAAGTTTATTTGACTCTGCTACATCAGGAGTAATATAAATTAACGTGGCTCCAGGGTCAATTAAAATAGAAATTCGAGTGTCATTGATTTTACCTTCGATTTCTACCATTGAGGACCAATGTTCATCTTTTCGACCATCTATGGCTGCATTTATCCGATGCAGGCTTCTGCCCATGTCTCCCACTATTGAGGCTTCCTGCAAATTATGAAAAACAATTATGTTTTCTGAAATTAAATGTGGACAGTTCCTCCTTAGATGAGGCATTCCACATTCCCAACACTTTGATGGCTTGTGAAAGCTATCCCCAAACTTATTCATTCCCAGGTTTACCGGTTTACCGTTTCCTTGTGTATTCAGATGATTGGAGTGAAAATCCTTTCTTGGAAAAAATTTTGCTGCATTCCGATAAGGAGATAGCTGGTATCCCTTCTTCTGCTGGTTCATTCGATCTTGCTTCTTATCCTTCCAGGCTTTGGGAAACTCTACCCACTATTTATACTGGTCATAGCACATTCATGCTTTCCTGAATACCTCACTCAAGTATTTGGAGTTGTCAAACTCAATTCTGTCCTTGTAGGACTATGGTAAACAACTTAAGAATAGTTGGATTTTTACCTTATCCTCCCAAATGTACTATACAAACTTTAGTAGTTCTAGAAATTTCTTTATAAGGTCCTCCATCGTCATTTGTCTGAGTCGTAACTCATAAAATTATTTCGTCTTCCTTTCATAATAGCTTTCAGAAAGGTATTGTTTCTTGAAATACTTCTTAAAGTTGGACCATTCCAACTGTTTCTCCTTTAGGCCCTTGGCCAATTTCAGGTTCTACCACCAAATGTTGGCCTTCCCCTTCAGATTGTAGATGGCCATTCTGACCTTCATGTTGCTAGAATAGTTGTAGATCTAAAAGTATTTTTTTGATGTCCAACAACCATGCCTTAGTTTCTTCTCCTGTCCTGGATTCTCCATCAAAGGTAGTTGGTTTAATTTTTTTAAATTCTCCTTCAAGGTGGTCCACTTGTTTTATTTTTCTTTCTGGTTTAGTTTTGTCTTCAGCTGAAGGTGTCCCTTCAGATGAACTGTCTCCTTTTCTATTTCTGGCCCATAGTCCTTGGAGGCCCTTTTGCTGACCTCTTCGTTATGGTTATAGTCTTTTGGGATTTTCTTGGTTACTATACTACGCAGTAGGACTTCATTTATCTCTTGTTGTTCCTGCTGTGCTTTCTTCAATTTTTCATTGTCGGCTTTGAAAATCTGCAGTTCAACAACAAGATTCCTCATTGTTTCCAAAACCTCTGTGGGTGAGCTTTCATCACTGTTCTGTCTTAGATCTCGAGGAGGTCCTTGCTGCTGATTTCCTTCCATCCTAATTTTTGCACCCTCCCGAGTTTCCATAATTAACACAAAACAGAAAGGGCTTTATGTTTGTAACCATAAGATTTATTAGTTTTACACAAATCGGAATATATACTAAGCAACTAATGTGGCCCTGTTCAGACCTAGTGTTGTAACTTTTTGCTCTGATACCATATGTAATGTACCTAAAAAACTGTCTAAAAAAAAAAAATTATGTTTGTACATTTATCCTTGAATAACTTCGATAATCAAGAAAGCTAGGCTTTCTATTATAATGCTTGATTCTAAAAGTTTGCTAGAGTCCTTACTGTCGTCGATTTTCATTACCACTCAACTTAAAGTTTTCAAACTGATGATATAAGAAGTGCTTACTCCACATTTCAATGTTTATTTAAAGTCATGTAACTATAATTACTTTCCTATCTGTTTGTACCTATAACCATTACCATAGGCTTACAATACAACGAATTTGGGGTTTATGGCCTAAGACTTACGCATTAGACCATACACATAAACCATTACCATAGATTTACAATACATATGACTTAGGTAAAAGGTCGAGTGTTAGAGTATACTCTTCTGCGAAAAGTTTAATATAAGTAGGCCCCTTTATTTTAAAGTATTTGGATACGAGATAGTGGTTAGGTAAGGCCTTTCGGTTAAAATATGAGTATGAATATGTTATAACACTCTGTTGCGCTAGTAAATCCCATTCGGCTCCACCTGTCCAAATGTAGTCTCAACTGTACATTATATTAATTGCATTTATTGTGATTTGGGGTTAAAGGTTTCCATGAGTCACACCGGTGCTTCCTTAATCTGTGGCTCATTGAATACCAAAGGAGGGGTAAGTTTGATATGCACTTAATCCTGGATAGAGCATTAAAGGGGGTAGAGTACATGCTACAGTCGAGGCCATCACCTGACTTGTTACCCAATGTGGATGTGCCAAGTCTATCTCATCACTTGGTCATTTGTACCCACAGACCTTATTCTCCGAGGAAGGAGTTCGCTAGGTTAATGGATTTTTTTTTCTGGGGAGGTTCTCCAGAAGTCTAGCTCTGCGACTCTGATTTCTTGGCGAAGGGAAATAGCGGTGAGGATTTTCTCATAGTGGAGTCAGCATCGCTATCTAACCCACTGGTATGTTTCTCATTACTTCTGCATCTCTAGTCATAGATTTGTGTCCAAGTTCTCTTTCTCTTGCAACAACTATGGATAACCTACATGCCATAGTGATTATACTATCTGTAAGTGGTTATTCTGTCATTTCCAAATCTCCAGGTAGGTTTTGGAAGTTCTTCCCCTCTGCTAAGTAGTTTTATTACCGTTTTCTTATTTATTCTAGAAATTTTGAAAGGGCTTGATACCTCGTTCCTACATTTTCTTGGTGTTTCACAAGTAGATTCCCTTTAGGGCATGATGTTCCCGCTCCACTTCACTATCCTATATCATCATTTGGTATTGAGATTTTGCGGGATCTTTCCTGGATTACATTCCAGAAGTTAAGTTTATCAAGGTGAGAGCATTGCACTGTAATTGCAGTATTTCCTTGTCCATATTAAATAAATTTTATTTGTTTCATAGACTCTAAATTCCCGTCGTGGTTGGTTATACTCCGATTAGTATCTGAATAATGTTTTCCCCAACCCAGCTCTGCTCATCTACCTCAAAGGGCCCTTTCTCTTGTATACCATCCTCCCCAATAACCCGTAAGCCCAAAGAGAAAGCCCCTAAAAGGATCTTTCATAATTTTTTTTTTTTTTTAAATCTTGATTTAATGGTACCTCTCGGGTTTAAAAGATTTATATCATGTAACTGGTAAATATTTATGGGTTCTGTATTGACTTACTGTGGTCTGTCAATAGGCTAAATCATTCTGTGTTACCTTAATCCTTTCTTTGTAAATTTTAGAAAAAAATGGATTCCTGTATCTAACATTCATATTAACCATATTTCGATTTTATCTCCTTATGAAGATTTCGTCTAGTATATTATATGTATATTATCTGTACCTCAGAGTATATTCATTCACTGTTTAATGTCTCTGGAATCGGTGCTGGAACTACTGTTATATTTACAAAAACCATAGTTTCTTGTATAACTTCTTTCTTGAACTGAATGTTGTAACTAAAGATGGGGCCCTATTTGATGTGAGGTACCCATCAGCTTAATCAAGCTCGCTCCTCCCCTTTCGGTTGGTGGACGACCATGACTAGGAAATGGATCATGCCCACGACAAATCCAAGATAAGTATAGGTTCTTTCAAGTGATATATTTCCATTCTGTGGATAATTTCATTCACCCTTCTTTCGTATAGTTCTAATATTTCAATGGCATATTTAGTTACTAATATTTTAATGGTAAATTTTGCAGAGTCCTCGTTGGTATGCAGTTTCGGATATCCCCGCCCATCCTTGGAAACAAAGGTATTTTGGTTCCATGCCCGTAACCCTCTCTATCTCATTCTTTTTGTTCTAGAGGAAGGGCATGGTCCCTTTCTAGTCCTTTTATTAACAGTGTAGTTCTGTTTCGGTTTCGGTACCGTTTGATTAAGGGTAACCCATATTGTGATGGTAATTTTCTATCGTTGAAATAAAACACAGTATGGGATATTTATTGGTTCCAAAACTGGATGAGATATGTAATATATTCTTAAAATAATTTCCAGGGTTTCCCTTTTGCTTACTTGTAATGGCATACTGGTCATTTCATTGATTTAATATACTAATGCCATATTGGTTTCTTCCAAGTAAAGGATTTTGAATTGAATAAAGGTACTCGACTATTGCCAACTTATATGTATATCTTATCTATAGTTGACTCCAGATAGCGTGATGGTAAATAAATTCAATTTACACTTATATTGTACTCGTGTTAAAGGCTTCCCCCTTTGATTTCTAGGTGATTATGTTGTTATTTACACAGTTATGAATTTATTTAGGAGTATGAGTAGATTATGTGAATTTTTGGGTTGTCCCTTTTTCCTTGGGCCTTTGCGCCTCTCGTGAATAGTTCTGGTAACTAAAATATGTTAATCGATTCACTCCAAATATAATTTCCAACATTCCAATTTGTGGTCCCATAGACCAATTCCTCCTATAACTTTTTCATTAAAACAATGGTTGATATAAATATGTGTAAATGTTGTAGGTTTCTATGATAATTTTTGAAATTTGCAAGGTCTCTTCCGTAATATATATATATATATATATATCAAGCACTTGTGATTATAGTTATCTCCTAATAATCATGACTGTTCAGCTGGTACATGGAAGAAATCTTAGTTAATTACTCTACTATTGTGCATGCCTTTATATACTAGAAAGTAGGTATACATCCATACCTATACATATATCTACACTATGTAGTTTTCCATTGGCATTCAATACGTAGGTGACCCCAATCTACATTACAATTTATTTGTGGGGTTTCAACTACAATGTTTTATCTTACTACAATAGTAATCCAAATCACAGCACAAATCTTCTATAAGAATTGGCTAGGCATATCCTTTCAGATAGTGTACTTACGGGAATTAGTGTTCATAACAGTAATATGATGCAAAAAGGAAAATCCATTCCGAACTAGTATGGATACATTCTAGCAGTTCCTAAGTTCAATAGGATGCATTTGATCTTTCGTTCTTAATATTATTTCTAGTTATAATTAACAGATGCATTATATGAAGTATTTAACCATATAACATTCAGTGAGAGAAGGGACAGAAATAACATATCTAAAATAATACGCTGAAAGACAAAGGGAACATCCATGTTCCTCCCAACCATAGAACAGGGAAGCCAAACCACTTGCCTGAATCACCCCCTAGCTTGACCATGAATCCATGTGGGTGAACTTAGAAAAACTTCTCCTCAGTAATGTCCTACAGCTCCAGCAGTTTTTCCCTTGCCTCACACTCAAGTAGTGTTTATAACAACAAGTAAATCAATAGTATCCTTCCTTAGCATACTTGGCAGTGTTCTACCTCCTCACATATGTTATTTATCAATTTGCCTAGGTCTTTTTCCCTCCCTTGGGAATTTTCATAGCTTTCTAAATCCCTGATTTTCAGGGGCTACCAATGGCCAAATCACTGATTTTCCACTTGTAACAATTAGCCTAGAGGTAGTTCCAACATGTTCCCCACTCATGGAGTCATGGTCAACTGATTTTAACATGGTTGTTCCATTTGTCCTCCTGCAATCAATATAAAATATTTTGTTTTTATACAAGTGTCATAGTCAAATAGTTAGTTGAGTCAAATCATATCTCTACCCAACAATCATAATAATTAATTACAATTATCAAATTCAAAATTCGTAATTGCCATAAATGGAAAAAATTTTCCAAATTCTAATTTACTAAAAATAGAATAAATTTCCATCAAATTTAAATTTCAAAATATTTTATTTTTTTGGGGATGTCACAGCATGTTAGCAATATGTTGATTGAAAACTTGTTAGAAATATCATGACAACATATTTAACAATAATAATCGACAACGAGTTCATGGATATGGTATATTAATGATTTTCTATTCATGATATAACAACGGTTTTATAGTCATTATATGACAACTATTTTTATCTATGGTTGTGCCTTAAAAGTAATACTTTGATAGTGATTATATATATGTTGTTTAATAGTGATTTCCTTTTTAAATAGACAAAAAATTGTGTCTAAATCTGGGAATAACTAATAGATGGCGATATATTTGTGGGACTGAGATAACAACGCCTGACAACCATAATTATGCATACATCAATGGTATTTGGACTGAGTTTTTACTATGTAATGGTGTGATTGACTACATTTTCACCCATTATATTTGATAGACAACATATGATATAAATGGCAGCGATCTTATGCAATAAAAAAAAATTATTTTATTGATAGATAGCATATTATATAGATGGTAGTGATTTGTACATTAATGACACAACAATATCATCATTCACCCAAAACTATCATGTTTTCACTCGGCAATATCATTTTAACTTAGCAATATATTTTAGACAGTATAAATCCTTATTATATATCATCATTATATATCCTCATTATATATCATTAAGGGACAACATTATATTTAGATGGCAATGTCTTTATTGTATATCATTATTGTTAATTTCATTATTAGCTCTTATTGTATAGACAACGAATATATAGAGAATTAAATTAGACACCAATGATATTTTGCATACAATAGAGATTTGACGAATGCATGGTATGTTGTTTATAACTAGCAAATTTAATATGTAATGAAAACATTTTTATATATAATGTGATACAGTAATATCAATATATAGATTATATAGATGGGAATTTTATTATATTGTTTCAGTTTAAATGATAGGGAATTTCCTCCTTAGGAAAATACCTATCTGACAACAGAATTGGAAATTAGTACAAGGAACTAATTGTTTGATCATAATTATTTTAATGTGTAAAAATTGATTTTTTTGCTCGAGGAAATTATTGGGTTTGTATGAATGTCATAGTCATCAGATTTTCTAGCATCTTGTTGACCTGTCAATTGGGTGCTAGGGTTAGTCGTCATGTGTTTATATAGTTAATTTGGTCTCCTAATGCGTTGGATTTTCTTGGGATATTGGTCTAGGCATGTTATGTTGCACCATGGTTACTGTCACACCTATCGCCTGTTGATGAAATGATTCCTGATGAGGGGATCATCGCACTCCCTGACGGGTAGAGGCAAAGGATAACCTGGTCGGAGTCTACGCTTCCTGATGTGTGCATTGTTCGTTGTATTTGAGGTTGGAATTTGGTTTGTAACGCCTTAACGCATTGGGGTTTGCACGCCGTTTGATATAGTTACTGTTCATCAAGCCGTTGTGTCGAGACTATTGATTTTGTCCCTTAGCTTGTAGGTGTTGACTTCCTTGTGTCAGCCAGGTAGCCTTTTGTTTGCATTTGTTTATCTCATGTTTCGTATGGTTGCATGATGTGCTAGTATGCTAGGTCATTGTTGTTTGTTGCCTGAATGTGTAAGTTATTTCCGTCGTCAATTCGTGTTGATGAATTTTTGTCGTTGTTTCCTTCCCACTTTAAAAAAAATGTTGCACTTGTTATTACATATGGTATCAGAGCGGGTTCGACCCATGACCTGGGATCACTACGAATTTCATTGATTGATATTTGGTTATACTATTGATAATCAAGTTGACTTGTATTCATGTAGGTAATCATGGTTAGAGGATGTCACGGAGGGAGACGACAGGGTGTTAGTGGAGGAGGCACGATGCCCCCAGTAGCATCGACGCCTAAGGGGTCTAACCCCCAGGGAGACGAACCGGTTGCCGGGAAAGAACAGATAGTTGTGGGTGATGTGGTGTGGTTGATGAGGTCCTTTCAGTGGATGTCAGAGGCACTAATAAACCGTTTGGACAGAGATGAGGCCAAGGTGCCAACACCCCCTGAGGGTCCACCGCGTGCTCTGTTTAGTACTGGTAGCATTCAGCGTGAACTCGAGAAGGTCAAATTTCTTGAGTTCTTTGGTGCCTCAGACGACGTAGTCGTCAAGGCATGGTTGGAGAATATGGTGATGTGATTTTCACTTTGGGACTATACCTCCAACATGAAGGTCTGCATGGCAGTCTTTCAACTAAAGTAGAGTGCTCTTCTGTGGTGGAAGACGCTCTTGCCACAATTGAACATGCTCGTCAAAGACATGTCCTGGGAACTATTTGAGGAACGATTCCGAGAGAGGTACCTATCAGAGGAATTCATTGAGTTTTATTTGAACAAGTTCGACATCTTGATATAGGGCGGTCATATGATGCCCGAGTACGAGGCCCATTTTATGGAGTTGCTTCGGTAATCTCTGCACTTGAATATCGAGAAAATTAAGGTCAATAGGTTCTTGTTTGGCCTTAATGTCAACATTCGTGCAAGGGTTAGGATTCTGATGTCGCAAACCTTGCATGATGTCGTTCAGAAGGCCCTCATAGTGGAGGAGGAGCTTATCAACAGGGGTCAGATCAAGACTCCAGTAAGACAAGCAGGGTAGGTGTCATCTGGTGCACAATAGCATTAGACACCAACTATACATATGCAAGGATATCGTGGCTTCTAGAGAGAATCCACCTTCACTACACCTCAGTGACCAACGCCTCAGCAGTGGACTCCTTATCGAGGACCACATCATCAGTAGCAGTGTCGACCACAGGAACATCAGTTTAGGCATGTTCAACAGAACAGACCAAGATTCTAGGTTGATGGGTCATCAACTTCTACTTCGTGTACCAGAAGTATTAGACCGAAGAAAGGGTGTTGGACATCTGGGGATCCACATTACCAATACGACTACCCAGTGGAGAGGACTAGAGAATCTGGAGAAGTCAGACCCACTACCGTGGGATATTTGGGAAAGGCCCATCGGATTCATGCAGTGATGAATAACCACCAGACATAGCACATGTTGACTGTTCTCAAGACATTAGGTACCGTCGCTGACCATACCCTTAGTATTTTGATAGATCTAGGTTCTACTGAGAGATTCATTTCAGGTGCAGCACTAAAAATGATTAAGGTAAAGGAAGTCGATCAGGATGAGTTTAGCTTTGTAGAAATGGCTTCTGGAGCCAAAAATAATGTTGGAGGGAAGGTTATGGGTTGTAGCCTTAACCTGGGAGAGATTGTCACCAGGGCCAACCTATACGTCACAATCTTAGGATCTTATGACGTCGTGATCAGTATGGACTATTTGGAATTGCATGAGGTGATACTCAACTATAAGATGAAATGATTGATCTTGGTCGATGATGAGGGAGAGAGACATGCAATTGTAGATTGAAACCAAGGAGTTTCACTGAGGTTCATCTCTTCCTTGTATCTACGGAAGAGCATGTGCAAAGGATGTAAGCTTTATGTGATCCTTGCGTTAAACGAGAAGGGAGTAGCTGAAGGTCTAGAACACCTTCTAGTGGTGAGAGAGTTTGTGGATGTATTCTTGGAGGATTTACCTTGGATGTCGCCGGAGAGGGAATTGGAATTTAACATAGAACCAAAACTGAGGAATAAACCGATAGCAAGAACGCCTTATCGGATGTCGACCCCTATAACAACCCTGCTTAAATAGATGTATATGATTATTAATTATAATTAATTTAATAATCTAAATTTCCTAAAAGATTAGCTAAACAATAATTATTTATTAAAATAACATTAACTAGTTATTTATTATTAATTAATTATTCATGATTGTCAAGGATTAATTAATTAAGTAAAGGATTAAAGGGGGGTTAATAAATTATTTTATTAAATTAAGAGTTACATACATGGAAAGGGATAAGATATTAAATAATGGGGATAAGGGGGCATTAACGGTGAGAGGATAAGAAGGTAATAAATGGGTTAGGTAGGGAGTAAATGAGGGGGGAGTCGGTGAAGGAGGAATATGGAAGGGAAGGAGGTTTATGGGAGGTCATTCTATGGAAGCTGGGGGAATTGAGTTTGGGGGCCGTTTGATTCGCAGAGAGGAGTGGGGTTTTGGGGTGGGATTGTATTAGTCAGGCACCAGGGTTGCTGGAGGTTTTGGGCACGGGGGCCAGGATATCCATATGATATCCTGGAGCTAGGAAGTTACCTAGTTGGAAGGGTGGAACTAAGTTTTGGGCAGTGTTACACAGTGCAACAGTGGTCAAGAAGGCAAGCGGACAAAGGAGGGGTATTAGCATCAGACTCAGGTATTTAACATTTTGTAATTGTTTTTATTATGTTAGAAAATTTTATTATTCGTTGTTAAATCTATATGTGAATATGCTCAATTAAAGGAATTTGATAAATTTTACTATTTTGCTCAATATAGAAGAAATTAGTGAATTTTGTGAAATTAATACTGTTACAATTCATGTAAATATTAGACGTAAAATCTATTCGGCTCCTACAACCCTGGAGTTACAGGAGTTTAGAATGCAACTGAAAGAGTTGTTGGACCTGGGAGTTATACGTCCAAGTGTGTCACCGTGGGGTGCATCTGTTATTTTCATATGAAAGAAGGATGGATCATGGAGACTCTGCATTAATTACCATAAATTGAACAAGGAAACAATCAAGAATCATTATCTGTTTCCAAGGATTGATGATCTATTTGATCATATGAAGGGTGTGACATTGTTTTCAAAGATCGACTTGAGATCAGGGTATCACCATTTACGGATCAAGGAGGATGACATCCCTAATACCGCCTTTAAGACCAGGTTTGGACATTACGAGTTGATTGTTTTACCATTTGGACTGATGAAATCCCCAGGGGTATTTATGAATTTGATGAATGGGGTGTCCTGCTAGTACTTGGAAAATTTCGTCCAAGTATTCATTGACAATATTTTAATTTACCCTCAGACGATGGAGGAGAATGACGAGCACTTGCACTTGGAACTATAGTGTCTGTGAGAGTACAAATTGTATGGGAAATTTTCTAAATGCTCGTTTTATCAATCGAAGATTCACTACTTAGGGCATGTCATCTCTGGTGAAGGTATCGTTGTGGATCCAGCATAGGTCGATGCTATTATGGAATGGATTGCATTGATGAATGTCTTAGAAGTGCGTAGATTTATGGGTTTAGCAAGATACTATTGACGATTCATCGAGGGATTCTCAAAGATAGAAAATTCAATTACGGAATTGCAGAAGAAGAATAAGAAGTTTGTTTGGACCAAGAAATGTGCGGAGGAATTTTGGAGGCTCAAGGAACTGTTGACAATGACACCGATACTGAAGGTCTCTGACATGGACGTGTACTTCTTGGTATGCACTGACGCATACAAGGAAGGCTTAGGAGGAGTCTTGATGCAAGACGGTTGAGTGATTTCTTACATCTTGAGAAACTTGAGAAGGAATGAGGAGAACTATGAGACGCACGATTTGGAGTTGTTATCCATTGTTTATGCCTTGAGAGTTTGGAGACACTACCTGATTGGATAGAAATTCGAAATAAAAATGGACTAATGTGGACTACAACATATCTTTACACAAACAGACTTAAACGCGCGACAACAACATTGGTCGAAATTGCTTAGCAAGTACGATTTCGAGATTGCTTACATAAAGGGAAGAATGAACATAGTGGTTGATGCGTTGAGTCGGAGACCGCGTATATTTTTGGTGATGCCTCTTCAGATGAATCTACGTGAAAATATTCTAACTTTACAGCACGATAATGACTGGTACAAGGAGGTCAAGGATTTTATTGGACAAAACACCATGATGGTACCAAGATTTGAAGTATTTACGTTGGACGAAGATGGATTATTGAGATTTAAAAATCAAATTTACATACCACAAAATGTCAATTTGAGGTGTTTGATCCTAAACAAGGCTCATAGATAATTATACATGGCTCATCCCGGAGTCGCGAAGATGAGGGCAGACCTTAAACCCTTATTCTGCTGGAAATGAATGAAGGTAGACATAGTCAACTACGTGGCAATATATCTATAATGTTAGCAGGCGAAGGTTGAACATAGACATCCAGTAGGATTACTACACCCACACGCTATTCCAGAATCGAAATGGGAGGTTATTTTAATGGATTTCATTATTGGATTGCCAGTGACGGCAAGGAGATATGACTTGATTTTTGTGGTAGTCGACACTCTGATGAAGAGTTCTCATTTTATTCTTGTGCTTATGACATATCATACACCTGACATAGATAGAGTTTCCATCAGTGATATTGTGAGGCTTCACGGCATGCCTAAGAGGATTATATCTGATCGAGGATCGATGTTTACTAGACATTTTTGAACTATTTTCCAAGATGCCTTGGGAACCCAACTTAACTTTAGTACTGCGTATCACCCGGAGACAGACAAGAAGACCGAAAGAACAAACCAAATATTGGAAGACATGTTGCGCATGTACATGATGGACCAACAGAAGTGTTGGGAATAATTCTTTCCACTCATATAATTTGCATATAACAACAGTTACCAAAGAACCATTAAGATGGAACCTTTTGAGTTTCTTTATGGACAACCATGTTGGACGACTTTGAGTTGGGATCGGCTTGAGGATAAGGTCCTGGTGGGACTAGAAGCGATCCAAGAAATGGAAAATCAAATGAAAACAATAAGACAAAGGATAAAAGAAGCACAGGATTGATAGAAGAATTATGTTGATGTGCACCGTGTCGACCATAGTTATGAAGTTCGTGATCGAGTCTTCTTGTGGGTGAAACCGCATAATAGTTCGATCGAGTTTGGAAATGGTGCTAAAATATATAGGTTTTTGGTACCTTTAGATATTGTGCAAAGGAAGGGGCCCATGGCCTATCGACTAGCCTTTCATGATTCTTTGAGGTGTATGCACGATGTTTTTCGCGTATCTATTTTGGGACATTATATTAGTGATCCTACACAAGTTATTGACAGGATTTCCTTGCAGGTATCTGACGAGGGTGTGCTCATGGTGGAGCTAATCCACATCCTGGACCATCGCATTCCACAGCTACAGTGTCGAATAGTAGATCGGGTCAAGGTCAAGTGGGACAACTATAGTCTACACTCGGCGACCTAGGAGGATGCATATGATATGCAACAACAGTTTCCATTTATGTTTGATAGATAGATTTGTGATACTGTGATACACCTTATTTTGGCACTTATGTACTATGAAAATTTACGACAAAGTTTAGACCAAGAGGGGGTGTATGTAACATCCCACTCTTGCACACACTGAGCGAACTTATTCTTTGAGGACACTTGCTTGCAAGTGATTAGGATTACTATACTATTGGTCGTTTGATTATGATTATGAGGAAATTTGGATATAATGATATGTAATTTTGTTGTATTGACATAGACGGGTGCTATTGATTGAGTTCTCTTGAGTCTGTAGGACTTTGGACCTTGAGGATGCAGAGGCATCGATGAAATCACTTGGACTCCAGATCGATTCAGGGAGTGGACTATTGGGGTTTGATTGTTGTTGATATGACATATGTACACATGATTAGATGTTGTGATGATTGATTATTATTGCGGACATGATTCGTTGATGATTCAAGCTGACAATAGCTTGCCGACGAGACTCACATGTGGAGTAGAGGGGTGACGAACGAAAACTAGAGACTTTGAGGGAGAGGTGTGGACAAAATTCCTACCATAGCCTACTATCATTCCTGCCATGGCTCGAACTGTAGGTTAACGATTACCTAGTTTGAGAAGACCCACGATGTCGTGAGCGAAGATTGCGACAGTCGCTCATGATGATTCTAAGGGGCAAGCAATAAGGTGGGGGCCTTATTCCTTAGAGGCCCTTAGTCTCCCACAAAGATCACCTAGCGGAGTATTGACTCTAGGGGTTTTTTGTGTCTACCAAATCAGTCAAGAGGTGAGTGGCACCCTTGGAGCACGTAGTGCATCCTAAAGGGCACGTTGCACAAGGAAAATAGAAAGAGGAGAGTGGCACCCTTGGAGCACCCAGTGCATTCTGAAGGGAACGTCGTGTTTTTAACTAGTAAGTAAATAAACCTAGGTGGCTTTAAAATGAATGATGTGACAAGTAAGATTTAAAAACAATTTTTCCCTAATAAAAATGTCGCCCAACCTAGTGAAATTAAGATCTAGGTCTAAGTAACACAAGTGGTAAAAAATAATAATCACAATTAAACATGTAACAAGAAGGGGGTAAGAAATTCAATTAATTTATTAAAATCAAATTATATTGGGGAAATAAAATTTTAAAAGGGAAATGATTGTTTTATTTACATATGCTAATTGAATTTTTAATTAAAAAGAAAAAGGGGTAAAAGGTTGTTTTTCTACACTTGCTAAATTGAGTTTTAGTTAAAAAGGGAAAAGAGGGAAACTTAAAAGAAATAGGAAACTAAAGGAAAAAGGAGAAACATAAAGAAAAAGTTGAATGTCTAACTTAGTAGGGAATCTTGCCTTGGGAACTTGTTATTTTTGAACTCAACTAGGAATTTAGTAAGGCATAAGTCATTTAAGATTTGTAAGGGAATATTGGGACACCAAGGAGCATTTTTAGGAATGATTTTAGGTGGGTGAGGGAAATATGAATAATTAAATAATTAATGAAATTGATTTTCTGGTGCAACTAGGGGGATGGGTGACATGTGTACGGGGGAGGTTTTTTCTCATAAATTTAATGAAAAAGAAATTAAATGGGAATTTGGGAAATAAATCACTTAAAAACTCTATAAAAAGGGTAGAGGAGGAGTATGGATGTCATATTTTTGCATAGCTTTAAACTGCTGAATTTTTGTCTTGACTGAACTTATCTTGTGGGCGTTGGGATACCCAACTCAGGTAACGAGTGGTATCTCGACCTTGCGAGGCAATATGGATGATATCAGTTCTCTGGTATTGGGTTTGTGGCCCCTTTGCAGCTCGAGGGGCTCAGGGGGAAGAAGAGTACCCCTACAGTTGGCTAGGAGGTACCAGTGAGGTCACACTGGTCGGCAAGCGGAAGTTGGATGGAGCGGACGGGACAGAAACTACTGAGTAGTCGTGTTTGGCTAAGGTATGTCAGTTTAATTATTACTTGCAATGAAATTAAATTTACACATGTTATTTCTCTGTGCTCGGTTTAATATTTCATTTCCATGCGTTGTCTTGCACTTGCTTTCCTACGGTATTGTAATCCCCTGGCTTGTTGTTTTCTGAATGGATTTCCCTTGGTGAACCCAGCTTCTAATTTCAATACCCATCTGTGTGGGTTTTATTTATTATTATGAAGAGATTGTGCTTTATCTTCTTCCCTTATCCCTAAGTCATCAGTCCATGCTTGAGTAGTCGGCCAGGAACCGAATCGACGTTCGTCACTTCGGTGTTTAAAGACCTATAGATTCTAATGCTCTTATTTTATGTGCATGGATGATGAACGAAGGATAAAAAAAATTCCTAACTCTCTACACCTTACTTATCTCTGCATTTGATTGATTCATGGTTGAATGATTATCCTTGAGACTTATTGTGATTAAGTATCTTTGTGTATTGTTTATCATTTCTCTCTGTGAACAACTTAATACTCTCTACATTTTTGATATCACCTCTGTGCTTTTGGATGGCATTTTATTCTCTGGGATTTTAATGAAAGATCCCAACTCTTTGATTGGTAAAATCTCATCGTTATTAATATGTGAATGACAATGTTGCAATGAATATGTTGACTGTGTTTTAATGTGACTACATTGATACAGAATGATTTCATTTTACTATTGAAACAACCATTTCATGTACCCCCATGAATTCATTTTACTGTCGATAAACCCTTATATTGTGACCAGTTTTTATTTTGTTGTTTGAACCACGATTTTTGTTGAACCAACGTTTTTGAACCACTATACACCATTGTTATTTACCATGCATTTTTATTTGGCTAAAACACAGCGCACATTACACCCCATTCAACTGCCTGACAACGGGTTTATTCTTGGAATGACAATGAATATACACATGTCTACAAATTTATATGTGTGCCTGCATTTTTTTTATGATAGTTCTACATTCAATTTAATATAGAGACTGTGAATTCACTATACATTGACTGTGAAATTACATGTATACTGACTGGGAATTGAAATGCACTTACCCAACGATTTCACACAACACTTACCCCACGATTTTTTGGCCATTTACACAATGGTTACATTATGATTTCCATGGCACCTTACACAACACTCACCATATGATTTCCATGGAACCTTACACAACACTCACCATATGATTTCCGTGGCACATAACACAACAGTTACACTATGAATTATATATCCATTCGCACAACGAATTCACCCAGCACTTACCACAGCGTGGATTACATTGATTGGCATTTGAATGGATTGGCTTGAATGGTGATTTGTTGTATCTTTTTGATATTAGTTATGGTTTTTACACTACAGATTATTATGCAGTGATTAAATGAAATGTATTAATTTCGTAGAGTTTACACAACGATTATTACCATAAAGGAATTATTACACAACGATTAAATTACTAAACCGTTGGCATATATTAATTCCGTAGAGTTTTTAAATTTCTTTAATGTATTTAAACACTGCGAGTTTGCTGAAAGTAACATTTATAATATATAGCATTATGTTGATTGACAACGTGTTAGCAATATGTTGATTGAAAACTTGTTACCAATATCATGATGGAGGCTTTAACAGTAATAATTGACAGTGACTTCATGGATATGGTATATTAATGATTTTTTATTTATGATATAACATCGGTTTTATATTCATTATATGACAACTAGTTTTATATATGGTTGTGCCTTAACAGTAATATTTTGACAGCGATTCTATAGATGTTGTTTAATAGCGATTTCATTTTTAAATAGACAACAAATCATGTCTAAATCTGTGAATAACTAATAGATGGAGATATATTTGTGGGACTGAGATAACAATGCCTGACAACCATAATTATACAGACATCGATGTTATTCAGACTGATTATTTACTGTGTAATGGTGTGTTTGACTGTGTTTTCACCCATTATATTTGATAGACATCATATGATATAAATGACAATGATCTTATGAAATAAACATCAATTATTTTATTGATAGATAGAATATTATATATATGGCAGCGATTTGTACAATAATGACACAGCGATACCATAATTCGCCCAGAACTATCATGTTTTCACTCAGCAATATCATTTTAACTTAGCAATATATTTTAAACAGTATACATCCTTATTATATACCATCATTATATATCATTAAGGGACAACACTATATTTAGATGGTAATGTCTTTATTATATATCATTATTGTTAATTTCATTATTATCTCTTTTGTATAGACAACGAATATATAGAGAATTAAATTAAGACAACGAATATATAGAGAATTAAGTTAGACACCAATGATATTTTGTATACAACAGTGATTTGATGAATGCGTGGTATGATGTGTATAACTATCAAATTTAATATGTAATGACAACATTTTTATATCTAATGTGATACAATAATATCAATATATAGATTATATAGATAGCAATTTTATTATATTGTTTCAATTTAAACAATAGGGAATTTCCTCCTTAGGAAAATACTTATCTAATAATGGAATTGGAAATTAGTACAAGGAACTAATTGTTTGAAAATAATTATTTTAATGTGTACAGATTGATCTTGTTGCATGAGGAAATTATTGTGTTGTATGAATGTCATAGTCGTCATATTTCTTGGCGTCTTGTTGACCTGTCGATTGGGTGCTAGGGTTAGTCGTCATGTGTTTATATAGTTAATTTGGTCTCCAAGTGCGTTGGTTTTTCATGGGATATTGGTCTAGGCATGTTACGTTGCGCCATGGTTACTATCATGCCTATAATCTGGTGATAGCATCATTCCTGATGAGGGGATCATCGTACACCCTGACGGGTAGAGGCGAAGGATAACCTGGCCAGAGTCTGTGCTTCCCGATATGGGAGTTGTTCATTGTATTTAAGTTTGGCACTTGGTTTGTAATGCCTGACGCACCGTAGGGGTTTCCAGTTACTGGTCATCAATCCATTGTGTCAGGACTATTGATGTTGTCCCTTCGCTTTTAGGCGTTGACTTACTTGTGTTGGGCAGGTAGCCATTTGTTTGACTTTGTTTATCGCATGTTTCACACAGTTGCATGATGTGCTAGTATGTTGGGTCATTGTTGTTTGTTGCCTGAATGTGTAATTTGTGTTCATCGTCAAGTCATGTTGATTAATTGTTGTCATTTTTGCCTTCCTGCTTTAAAAAAAAATGTTTCACTTGCTTGCGTCACTTCTAGTCGTAACAACGAGGCTATTACAAGTTGCATGCATGGATCCACTAATTCATTTGTATGGTTTACGTGTTTCCTCCTATTATTTAATGATCCTATTTT
Organism: Picea glauca; assembly: GCA_000966675.3. NCBI lineage: Eukaryota > Viridiplantae > Streptophyta > Pinopsida > Pinales > Pinaceae > Picea > Picea glauca. Next base: position 35,895 of record JZKD02S1540540.1, on the reverse strand, counting down.
TTGTATTTTTGTGTAGATCCTTTAAGGACCATTGATTTTGGAAAATTATGAATAAATAATGTTTTAATGGCTTCAATCTTATTATCTTACTTTAATGGTTGGATCCAATATCTAATAGAATTTGGTCTAAACAATTCTACAATAAAGGGCCTTGGAATAAAAAATTGCATCACTTGGTATTTCTATTTTTGGGGGATTTTTTAAAGTATTTATGTTGCTTCGTGATGCATTAGGGGAGTATTATTTTTTGTCATTTTAGATTTACCTATCTTTTCTTGCATCATTTTTATTAAGACAAAATGAAACTTGCATTTCACTATCATTATTAGTGCATTGTGTTTATATATCTACCATTGAGTTAAACTCATTTTTAGCATTGTTTTAGAGAGATATTTATGATGTATATAAAATTATTGATTACTTTTATTCAATTTTAGTTTCGATTATTAATTATAGGCTACAAGGTATTCACAATGCCAAAGGAAAGAACATAGATAAGAATATGTATGCATTTTTATTAAGGAATCATTGTAGGAAGATATTTTTTTTCCTCCATACTTGTGTAAATATGTTTGAGAAAAAGGAAAATATATTTTACCTACAGAAGATAAAAAAAAATTGTTCAAGTTATAGAAGAATAATATGTTGATTCTTGGAAGTAGTGAAGGTGGAGATTAGATGAAGAAAATAGAAAAAGTTGAATATATTGTAGTAAAATAAATGAGTATGATAACCACAAAAGAATATGAAAAGAAAGAATGCATAGACGTTGAAGATTTTGTTGATATGAAAGTTGGTGATGAAGAAGGAGACATGATAAATGGTGGTAAATCAGATCATGGTAGAGAATATATGGTGTGACAAGGTATTGGAAATATTGAGAAACAAACAATGTTGGTTTCATTTAATAGGGATGATGGGGAGGCACTATGTCATATTCGACATTGGAATTCAAAATAAATAAGACCCATCAGGAATAAACAATTGGAATAGAAATTCCTTTAGGAAATAGTATTTGCATATGATAGGACTTATTGGTAATAAGTTGATCCAGGTGGATATTGGTGGCCACCCACCTTCTCCAACTGGCCCAAAACATGTTTCTAGCAATTTTGGTAATTTACTATTTTTAGCAGTTTTAAACTTCCGGGGCCATTTTGAGGCCCTAAACGATGTTTTTTGAGAAAATGGGGAGCAACATGGATCATAGATCATGTTGCTCACCCGAAATTTGTATTTCTCGGATATATCTTTCCAACAAGATATTGTGCGCCCCAAACAGAGATCGTATACCAAAGTTACACCCCTGGGAAGTTGACGTATCAACTACCCCCATCGAGGCCCACAAACCTTTTGGATTTTCATCTTCTGGGGTTAGGGTTTTGGATTTTACTTTTGTTAAAAATGCCCTTAGAGCATCATTGTAATAATCATCTTCTCACGGATGCGAGTAGCCATCACATCTCTTCTCAGAGATAAGCTACCACCATTCTAGCGAGTCTTTCACTCTGTATTTTACAATCTCTGTACATTTATTTCATTAATAGAAATAGTGTATTACTGTATATCTGTGACTCTTGTTTTATTTACGCTATATCTCTGTTATATTGTTGTCTCTCTTGCAATATCTCTAAATATTTATGTGATATATCATTTCTCTCATTTCGTGTCAAAAATAATCTAGATCAGTGGTATCAGAGCAGGCTGCTCTTGATCGTTTTCAGTGCATGTCCCCGACGAGGTCTAAGTATAGCAAGTTGGGTCTCGAGCTTGTCTCTCTTGAGGACAATCGCTCTCGCACACCCAAGAAACCCTCAATGGCAGAAGAAAATAAAAACGATGGAGCAGACGATCCTATCAGTCTGTTGCTTGAGCAAGCTATCACACGACAGAGGGACAAAATGATGGAGAATTTTTCCCACATCCTTCAATGCCTCCCGATAGCATCAGGCGCATCTTCATCAAGCGACCACTTTGGAGGCACATCGCCTTTCAAGCTATAGGTTAATTTTGATATCCCGTATTTGAAGGTCAAATAGATGCAGATGCCCTAGATAAATGGTTAAATCTGCTAGAAGGTTATTTCTCTGTTCATAAATATTCTGACAAGGAAAAGATCACCTTCGCACTCCTTAAGGCTCTCCCCCATGTAAAACATTGGTGGAAAACTTACTGGGAGCAAAGTTCCATAGAGGAGTCTGGAATATATGGGGCTGATCCCACTTGGGATTTTTTTGTGGATGCGGTAAAGGAATAATATTACCCTGTTGGTAACTATGAGGACCAGTACATGAGATGGACCACACTGCGACAAGAGAGGGGCCAAGTAGTTCCGAAGTTCACCAATACCTTCCATACATTGTGCACCAAGCTAGGTATCAAAGACTCCAAACGACATTTGGTTTTGAAATACCATGGGGCTCTACACAGATACATCCAAAATGAAATGGATTTTCTGGACATCTCATCACTTGGTGCTGCTTATCGATATGTTGTTAAAATCGAGTAGAAATTTAAGAACCAGAACAAACGGTAGTTCGGGTCTGCAAATCCACAACAACCAAAGTATGACAAAGACAACCCTAACAAACAGTCTCTCAAAAACCAGTCCAAGCCACATGAAAAGAAGGGTCACGGGAAGACAAAGAAGGACACCGAAAAATGGTGCAATTTCCACAAAAGCCCCTGGCACAACACCGATGAATGTCGCTCAAAATAGTCATTGGTCGTTGAGATCAAAGACAAGGATCCAAACCCTGATTCATAATCTGATTCTAAAAATACTAGTAAAAGATAGATCATCGACGCAGACCCCACTGCTATTGTCGTGACTACAACAATTCAACCAGAAGAGGGGGAGCACCTTTTTCATTCACAGATGTGGGTGAAGGGGACCCCACTACATTTTATTGTTGATAGTGGAAGCCAGAAGAACCTCATCTCAACAGAGGTCGTCAAACAGTTGGGATTGTCGACAACACCACACCCGCAACCATACAACATTAGGTGGTTTCACCAAGGACAAGATCTTTGTGTCAGCCAGCAGTGTTGATTGTCATATAGCATCCAACCCTTCAAGGATGAGGTATTATGTGATGTTTCCCTACTGGATGTCTGTGATGTTCTCTTAGGCCAGCCATATATGTGGAAACGCCATGCTATCTATGAGTCTCGACCCCATAGTGTCATTATTACTCTGGGGGGTAATCTCTACATGATACCAGTGGTAGTTCCAACTGTTGTCCCACCTAAACAGTGTCACAAGGTAGTATCTCATACTACAAAATTCATCTTCTCCACAATTTGTTCAAAAGGGGAACAAAAGGATACTACAACCACTACAACCTCGGCCCAAACACCTTCTATCCACCAGAAGCAAGTCGACAAGGTTGCAGCAAAGCACAAAGATTCCTTATGCACATAGTCATCTCATGTAGCTAGATTGGTTAAAAAGGTCCAACCCTTCCATCCACAAGTTCATGACAACCTTCAACAAACCAAGCAGTGCGATGGTTCCAACAAGGAAAGCAACTCACCAAGATTCAGATTCAACAATCGCTTTCCCCTCTCCCCTGGGAACTCAACGCAATGGAGACCATTGCTTCCTAAGGAAGGAGGATTGATCCAGGTGGATATCGATGGCCACCCACCTTCTCCAACTAGCCCAAAACATGTTTCTGGCAATTTTGGTAATTTACTATTTTTAGTAGTTTTTAACTTCCGGGGCCATTTTGAGGCCCTAAACGATGTTTTTTGAGAAAACGAGGAGCAACATGGATCATAGATCATGTTTCTCACCCAAAAGTTGTATTTCTCGGATAGATATTTCCAACGAGCTATTGTGCGCCCCAAACGGAGATCGTATGCCAAAGTTACGCCCCTGGGAAGTTGACGTATCAACTACCCCCATCGGGACCCACAAACCTTTTGGCTTTTCATCTTCTGGGGTTAGGGTTTTGGATTTTACTTTTGTTAAAATGGACCTTAGAGCCTCATTGTAATAATCATCTTCTCATGGATGCGAGTAGCTATCACATCTCTTCTCAGAGATAAGCTACCACCATTCTAGCGAGTCTTTCACTCTGTATTTTACAATCTCTGTACATTTATTTTGTTAATAGAAATCATGTATTACTGTATATATATGACTCTTGTTTTATTTCCACTATATCTCTGTTATATTGTTGTCTCTCTTGCAATATCTCTAAATATTTCTGTGATATATCTCTGCTCTCATTTTGTGCCGAAAATAATCCGGATCATAAGTGGATTGAGAACATGATGATGAAGAATTTTTTTGAAAGAGGAAAGAAGAATGATGGTTGAAATAATAGTGGTTGGAACAGTAGGAAGAATAACAACCACCATAGATAAAGAAATACAATGGCCCCAGTGAGAAATTTTCTCATGCTTTCCTGTAACGACCCCTTCGTTACGTCTATGAATAGCGAAGTACAATAGATTTTTTTTTTTTTTTCTTTTTATTCTTTTTAACAAATAAGAAATTAACAACATCGCCTAATTCATATCAATGCAAAAACACATGACATCATAACTAAAGTGACACATGATCAAAATATAAACAAACTCTACAATATCATTGCGGAACGAAATTGCAACTATAATGCCAACCAATCTCATCATATTATCACCAATAAAAATAATTTGCCGAATATAAAACGCTTTCTAATTTACCAATAAAAATCGTACCTTTGCCTTACGCCACGTTGGAAGACGTTCCGCGCTCCGTGCCGCATCCCGCGCTTCGTGCCGCGACCCGCTTGCCGACCGTATAAAGCTCACCGGTACCTCCCAGCCAACGCTAGGGGTAATCTGCTTCCCCCTTAGCCCCCCAAGCCGCAAAGGGGCCACACAATAACCAGAGATAGACTAGCATCTCAGCTCGCCTCAACGGCTGAGCTACCACTCCAACACAGCTGAGATATACCCAACTCCTCACAAGCAACCCGTCAAGCCACAACTCGGCAGCGT
>JZKD02S1540529.1:0-10459 GCA_000966675.3 Picea glauca | reverse complement strand
CTGGGCTTGAGCGTTGCTTATGTGTCTTGGAGGTCCTAACCATTGCAGGGTAGGATGGGCGGGTAGTCAGTCTTACTTATTGTCAATTGATCATCGTTAAATGCATGCATATACTTGTTGTGTGTTTTATTTCATCTTGTTGTGTTCGTCGTGGTTTGCGTCTTGTTCATTGTCGGGTGGCGATGCAGAGTCGAATGTGTTGTTTCCCTTGTACACACGCACACACACAAAAAAAAAAATTGTACTTGATATATGAGGTTTGTCGTTGTAACGAGGAGGAATGTTACACCATGAGATGGGTGTGTGGTTCCTCTATGAGACAGAGATAGAACGTTGTGTGACCCCATGTGGGGTGAGGAAGCCCATGAGTTTGGTGTGTGGTTCCTCTTTGAGATGGATATGGAATGTTGTGTGCCCCTGCGTGGGGTGAGGAAGCCCATTACTTGAGTGTGTTGTTCTCTCTGAGACAAAGATGAAATGATGTACTAGTCTCTTATTTTCAGAGAGTTGAGATGATGTGATACTCCAAATGATTCTCTTGTGAGATGGAGTGAGAAAGAGATTTGATGAGTTAGACATGCATGTGGATGAGCAGATGTGAACGTGATCCTATTGGCCGAGCACTAGTGAGTGTGATTCTTCTATGAGACACAGTGAGATAGAGATGTGCACATCCTTGTGGATGAGCACAGATGGATGTTCCCCTAGTGGCTGAGCACTAATGGGTATATGGGATCCTTTGTTATATTAGACAAGATTCAAAATTACCTATAACCCTATTTGTAATGTAAAGGGTAGAGGTCGGCCCCACCATAAAGTAAAATATAATTAATGTGAAAGATAATTAACGTAAAAGATAATTAATATGGTAATTATTAATTATATTGCGAGTTATTGAGTTCGTCCCTATTGTTCCAATGGACACTACTTTTGATAGGCGTAGTCTAATATAAATAAAGGTAAATTCTCCATTGAGGAAACACAATACAAATGTAAGTTTCAAAATTTCAGCAAGTACTTGTTCTTGAGAAAAGTGTGCACCTCTCTTGGGCGCTACTCTTCTAGGGTTTTGTGAGCACCCTTTTGTGTGCTAGTTTTATGGTGTGGGAGGTCTTTCTCTTGAAGAATATAGAAAAGGATTGGTTGGGTTTTCTTCCCTAGTTGAGAAGGGTTTCCTAGGATACTTCTTGTGTGCGTGTGCATGGTATTTCTTCTTGTGATCTTGGTTGTTGCAACAAATTGTCAATCGTGCAACCACAAATGTCTATGGTTCAAGTAAAATTTTAAAAATGGAATGAACTTCACGCTTGAGACTAGCTTAATGAAAAATCAACATTATAATATTTCCAAAGAGGTTTTCTATGTATGTTTTGCTACGGGAAGATCTTGGTCAGATCAATTCTTTCTTTAAATTCTTCATTCCATTTTCATGACATTTTATGTGTAGAGGATTAAATTACCTTATTGTAAAAATAAAATGAAATATATATACAATTTATCTATTTTTCATTGAGATTGTTGAGGTTTCATACATAGTTTTCCTTTTCTGACATTGTTAAATTTGTCACATATAGTATGTTATTATTGACACCTCCATAGATAGTTATTCTGGGCATAAGTTTAATGACTTCTCAAGACATGATATTCTAAGCATGAGATGTTTAGGGTTTTCCTATCAAATGTTTATTGATGTTTAATGATGCACTATTCTAAAGTTCTCTGATGAGATGTTCACCTTTGTTTTTCCATTCTTCTTGCAAATTCATAGTTGATGTTGAGTTCATATTATTTAAAAGGAAGGAAAAATATATGTTGAAAGTAGATTATGTACAAATGTATTTCAATTATATATATTCATTTATTTTTCATTGAACAAATGAAAATGATGTTCTTAATAAGAAAATCTACTGAATGAGAGAATTATTGGAATTTGTTTTGGTTTTTTCTCTTTAACATTCACCAATTACATTTTAAGTCCATACGCATAATCTTCCAGTACACCAAAGAGGATTACCACCTATAAAAAATGCAAGGGGATATTTACATCCTCATGATTTTGTTGCTTAGATATTGACCAATATGAACATCAACATTTTTGGAAACCTTGTTGGGTAATGATTTGTTTTCAAGAAATATGATGCTTTTTAGGATAAGATATTATTGGAAAACTAGAAGTATACTAGTTGAAGTTTTGAACAATATCTAAATATTGATTCAAGATGAACCTTGTTATTGAAAACCTTGTTCAAGGAGCATTAAATTACCTTGAATACATATTGATGAAATTTCCATCACAAATCAGTTGTGACAACATCTATAAAACCAAAGAACCACCAAGATTTGGAAAATTTATTCCCTTTTCAACTCCATCATTGGAACTCTAGATTTTGAAGAAAAATGACTTGGTAACTCAACCAAAAAGATTCAATTTCACTAAGACCTATAATATGAATCTACCGAGGAATGTTTTTCATGTGGTGATGACATTTTTCCTTACCCATCAAGCCCAACAAAAGTTTTTCAAGCTACAATAAAGGGAGAAGGTACCCAAAGAAACAAATTGTTGCACATAAGTCCATTGAATTTACAAGGAGAAGTTCATCCCTTGCCAAATATTTCCATGGATAAGTTTCCCATGTTCTTTGGGAATACTTCAGAGGATGCAGAGAAAAAATTGATTAAGTTTGACAGTTCTTGTGAGATTTATAATGTGGCTCAAAATGATGTTGTATTCTGGTTATTTATCTTGACTCTGAAGGAAAATTCTAGTGAATGGTTTTATTCATTTCTTCCCATAACCATCACTAGTTGGGATGTATTATAAAATTTACTCATCAAGAAATATTTTCCAAGAAAACATCCATATTCCCCTTCCTTGAAGTTGGTTAAAATACACATGAACGAGGAAGAGACAATATGAGATTTCACTTTCATATTTATGAAAGTTCTTCATGAGATTCATTAAGAAATGTTTCCAAATGATGTCATCATTTTCAGTTGTTATCAAAATTCCTTTCCATTGAGTCTGATATTTCTATTAAAGCAAGAGGTAAAGTGTACATGGAAAGAGTTAATTCAGAAATCTCAAGTCATTGAAATAAATTCTCATGAAACATGTGCTAATATATTGAACTTCCCAATATTTCTCTATGACAATGGAAGAATGGATGTAGAAGAAATATTTGATGAGATATGTAAAAAAAAATTAGATCTTGTTCTTGAAATGGAAAATGAGAACCATAATATTTCAATTGAATAAAAATACCATCCCCTACATGATCCATTCGAGGGAAATTTCGACCTCTCATGTGCTCAATTAGAAAGTAATGATCATAATGAGTTTAAAGATAAATTTAATGAACCTCCACTTGATATACACAAGGATTCCATTCAATATAATCACGATGAAAATGTTGCAAAAGATTCTAGAATGGCACAACCAGTTTATACCAAGCCACAAGAAGAATGCTTACATTAGATGAATAGAAGTAATCATAACTTTACATCATATTTTTATGATGTTGATTGCTCATCTGAAACAAAGTTTAATGAAGAAGATATCTTCAAGAATTAAAATAATGGAATTTGGAACAAGAGGATCCATGGTTGAGATGTTTTATTTCTAAAGATAATGAAGTTGTTGGTTAACAACAAAAGAAATACATATAGTTCTCTACAAATGTTGAGCAACAATTTATATTTGCAACCTCACCATGCCAACAAAGACATAGCATGAAGGAAGAATTCTTTCAAGACAATGTTTACAAATAAATAATATTGGATATGGTTGGACATAAGGAAAAACATGAAAGTATTTTCAAATTGGAAACTCCTCATTCAGCCAAAGACAACAACATTCTTGAGCAACCAAGTATTCATTTTATTGAATCATGGTTCCAAAGCATTGTTGGCCAAGCAATGCAATCATATTATGGGCACATCCGACTCGATTTCACTTCAACAAACTTTGGGAATGCTCTTGATTCCTTGGAAGCAACACCGATATATTCCCCAACCTTGTAGTTCATTCCAAAAATAACTTGGATGCTTGAATGGCTCCATTGGAAATATACTTACACTTGAAAAGTGTTCCTTTCCTGCATAAATTTAAGTTTAGGTAGATCTTGTTTGTACATAGTTTTCTTCTTCAGTCAAATTGTTTCATAATAAATCAGTTATTGGCTGGAGGTAATGTTTGAACATGACTCAAGGGAGGAGGAATTACAAGAATTTATATTGAGGATGAATCGAGGGAGGAGGAATTACAAGAATTTATATTGAAGATGACTCCATTTCCCAATGGACAAGGAATATGGTCTTCAAATTTTGTTGTTATTAGAAACCCACAGGGGGTGAATTTCCTGCAATTGGAGCTAATTGTGGATTAAAAGATTTGTCACCTCAATTTCCCACTCTTTGGAATAATAATAAAAAAATTATATCAAAAGAAGAAATTTTGGAATGATCATATTCTCATGGTGTATCCATTAGTTTCATCTTCGTCATGGATTTCATGGATTTAAAATACAAGTCTATATTCTCAAGATATTCACATTTTTGTCCAACCTCCTAACGAGCCTTTTTTCCATCTACAAAAAAGGTACTTTTTCTTGGTGTAGGGTTCTTCTCCACAGAGCCTTATAAAACCCCTAAAATGAATTATTTTTAGGAATGCTAACCTAACATTTTAAATACTTCATAACCAACACATAACCAATAAGAAACATATATAAAAATTATATAAAAATTTTGAACTGAATATAATAATCTTACGAACAACCTTATAACACTTCATATTCCTTAAATATATATAAAACAAATATGTAAATTAAAATACCTTGGTCTGATGCTAAACTCCTGCTAGTCTTGTTGACCTTCCTGCTGCTGCCTTGCCCAGCTTGATGCCACTGAAAAACTCTGCCCAAACAGACTAACCTCCCAGCCAGCTAGGAGTAGCCTGTCCGACTCCCTAGCTCTAGGAAACCGAAAGGAATCCTGGCCCCCATGCCCAAAACCCCTAGCAACCCAGTGCCCCCTGAAGTGATACTCAAAGACTGCAGAACTCCACCACAGAACCAGAAAATCCAAGAAAAGAAACCATAACCCTCCCCCCCCTCCAAAATGCTTCCCCCCCCCAAAAATCATGCGCCCCCCCCCGTCAGGCCCCTCCCGCCCTACCCCTCCTTCCCCCCCCCTTCCCTCCCCATTCTTTTCCTTCTCCCCTCCTTCCCTCCCTTTCCCCATCATTTTGCTTCTTATCCTTTTATTTAATGTTTGTTATCCCCTCTGTATACATAAGTTTTTAATAAATTAAATTATTAACCCCTTTAATTCTTTACTCACATAATTAAGGAGTCAATTAATAATNTTCATTCTCACAATATGTTGCATCATATACATCATCATCAATAACATTTAAACTTTCATAAAATTTACATTCACATAGTAGATCGCATTATATACATCATCATCAATAACATTTAAACATTCATAAATGTTCATACATCTTAAACTTTCACTGTGAATAGAAAATAAAGTATATAGGCCTCAGGTAATCCTGTCTGTCTATGTCAAAAGGTGGTGGTACATACACCCAACCTTCGAGAAACATATTCTCAAGGTGGTCAAAAAAGTGAGGGATAGTCTCGTCGTAGTGTCTCATCGTAGTGTCTCAGCGTCTTCCCAAGTAGCAGATCCCGGACTATACTTGTCCCACTCGACCTTAATTTGTTCTACCAGATGATTCCTGAGCTGTCAGAATCTACGGTACAATATGTGTAATGGTTCTACCATGAGATTTCCCACGTCCAATACCTGCAATTCCTTCCAATTTAGTTTATGTGATTCATCAGCAACATAATGACGTAAAATAGATACATGAAAAACATTATGAGTTTAATGCAAGTGGGGTGGCAGTACGAGACGATAGGAAACGGGTCCAATATTCTCTTGGATTCTNCATTGTGTCTATGAGATGTGAGTGGCAACCCCACCACAAAATCCATAGAAATGACTTCCCACTTGGACATAGGGACATCATGTAGTTGTAGGAGGCCTTCCAAGTGATGGTGGTCGGCCTTCACTTGTTGACACTCTAGGAACTTGGCGATGAAATGGACTACATCGCGCTTCATGCCTACCCAAAAGAAGAGCTTCCTCATGTTTGCGTACATCTTCTTCACACCCGGATGCACACAATAAAGTGCTCTATGGGATTCCTTTAGTATGATGCTTCAAATATCCCCATTCTCAGGGATGTACATCCTTCCTTGATATCTTAACAATCCATCTGCTTCCAGACTACATCTTTCATACTTTGGATCTAACTGCCTCCCACTCTGGAGGTTTGAAGTAACCTTTAAATACCAACTGTCTCCTTGGAGTTATGTCAACACATGTTCCCTCAGATTGAACTTTAAGGGTACCAAGGAGAAGATACGTGGTCTCCTACTCAAGGCATATGCGACCACATTTTCCTTTCCCTTGATGTACGAAATACCAAAATCGTACTCACTCATAAAATAACTCCATTGCCTTTGCCTAGCATTTAGATCCCTTTGAGTGAAGAGATGTTTTAAACTTTGATCATCCGTTTTGAGCTCAAATTTTCGCCCCACAAGATGGTGCCTCCAAAGTTTCATAGCTAGCATTACAACTGCCAATTTGTAACGACCCTAATTAAATAAATATTTAAAGATTATAAAGTAAAATTAATTAAAGAAAATCATTGTGATTAATTAAGTAATACTCTAACTACAGATCACATTTAATGAACCTAAGAAATAAATTTAAAAGACCAATGAAAAATGTTATAAAATGGTTGCGTATGCAGAGAGGGAGCCTATGAATCCCGAGAAGATAAAACATTTAAGGAGGGAGAAGGGACATGCATGGAGGGTGGTTGGAGGAGTAACTGCATGAGTCGGAGAAGGATGAATAAGGGAAAGGGGAAGGTTGGCAGGAGGATCATGGGACAGAGGAGAGGTTTTCTGAGGACTTTTGGACTTGTTGTGAACACAGAAGTTTCGGACTGTGGCTTTTGATTAGTTGAGGCACTGAGTTGCTGGAGGTTTTGGGCATGGGGGCCAGGATATCCGTAGATATCCTGGAGCTAAGTAGTTTTCGTAGTTGGCAGGGAGGACAGTAGTTTTGGGCAGTTATTTTCCTATTTTTTGCAGGGTTGATCTAGTAGCAGGAAGCAGGAAGGGAGCAACGAGGCACAGAGGCAACAAAAATTAGCATCAGAACCAGGTACTTTGTTAAGTTATGTATTTATTTCTTTCTGCCATGAAATCAATGTTTATTGATAAATCTAAGTTACTGAAGTTGTTTTTATAAGAATCACTATTATGCTAAGAAGTTATTGTTTCAGCTTAGGAAACAAAATGTTTATGAAACTTAATGATGTTTAGAAATATATGGTTGTTACATATGGTATCAGAGCGTCTTAGTTCGAAATCTGGGCCTAAGGGCCAACGACCCAGAATGTTAACTCCAACCATGCTTAAACTACAAACAAAACACGTTCAGTCTTACTCGATATGACTGATACAGTATCCAAAAATATACTCAGGTAGTACCCCTAAGTTATCCAAGTAAATAATCTCATATATCGCAAGCAACATCTTTAGGTAATACCCTGTAACTGGATCATGTATGGTCACTACAGTTTTAGTCTGAACATTCGAAGGAATGCCTTTAAAATAGTGGTAGCAAACTGGATAGTTGGAAGGATCACTTCCCACAAAATGACTATCCTTAAAGAAGCCTGAATAAATCTATTAAGCACGAAAAACAGAGATGATAACTTAATTTTATTTTGAGCAATACTTGTCAATGAAGTTTCGGGTAGAGTAGACACCTGAAATCGATGAAAATGTTGAGGGAAGCTTCTATGGAAGGCTTGAAGTTGGAAAATTTAATAATTGCACGTATTATACTAAATAAAATGCAAAAGGACATTTGGAGGACCTTGAAAAGGCCTACTTCATTCCGAACTTACCTAAATGAGGAACTGCCAATGCACAGTAGGACAAAGGAAATTTAGAAGACTTGTATCACGCGGGAACAGTGTAAACTATTTGCCTGGACTAGCCTCAGTGAAATTTTAAAATAATGAAGAATCTCAGGAACTATAGACCCATACAAATTTTAACCTTGTCAAGAAAGCAATTTTAACACTATGTAATGTTTTATGCAAAAAATCAATTATCCCGAAGGAGAGCTGTCTGTTACGCGTGAGGACGGATCTGAGCCGTCAGATGTTGGGCGAAATCTCATCAGCTGTCAGATCTCAAGAAGTTGCACAAGGTTTAAGTCCTAGTGTGCAAGGAGGAGCCATTGGGATATCAGAATCATCGGGGTTTTGTAAAGCTAAAGAATCGAGACCTTGAGGTTCTCAAAATCCCGAGAACAGATCCTAGCCGTTGATCTCGGTAGGACACGCATCAGTTTTCTGGGGAGGAATTGGGATTTTACCCATCGGAGATTTCAGGAGTGTGGAACTCGTGCATGTTGAAATCGCGATCCGCGATTTCCTGATAGAATCGGAGCCATCCAAACAGTGGGGACACGTGTCAAGAGATCCTGCAGAGTCGGAGATCGGGGACTTGAAAGTCCCGTGCACATGACAACGGGAATCGTGATATCTCGAAATGCAATTTCCCGACGGATAAAAGGACAGAGCAGGGACCACCAGGGTTAGAGTGGTGGACAGGTGTCGCGTCACACCGAACGATTGCAGATTGGGGTTCGGGAAAAGACAAGTCCCGGAACTCATGGGTTTTGGATTCGCAAACTCGCGAACTCCGATACACCGAGGGTGGAAGAGATCGGAAGTCAGGGATCCATGAGGACAGTGGATCACGACAGTGCAAATGTCAATTTCCCGATGGGAAAATTCTATATAAAAGCAAGGAACCCCGACGAAATCTGAGCCGTTCATTTCGAGGATGCATGGCAATCATCTAACACCATCGGTGAAAGCTCCACAAGAGGGATTCATCGAATAACGGGAGTCCTGAAAACATAGCAATAGGAATTGTGAAATCATGAAATGCGATTTCCCGATAAGCCAAGGGACAATGGGGCCCATGGAAGAGTCAACGGTGGACAGGTGGCATCGGGTATCGGGATATTGTGAGTTTCGTGGACAAGGTGTCCATGCACTACGAAATTGTGAACCCCAAAATCCAATGCAATTAACTTAACTCTTAATCCTCGATTAAAAGAATTAATTAATGACTGTTTAATTAAGACCTAAACATATCGCGAAATCGGAGATCAAGGTTTCGAGATTCAATATGCGTTGAATATTTGTTATGGGAAACCCCGAATCCTGATAGGAATTAGGACTACGGTCACATAGGTGCAGGTCACATGGACCTCGGTGTAGCTGAAAGGGATAACATGCAAGGAAGAGGCGCATCGGGTATCGATATATCGGGAATTTTGTAGACACGGGACTCATGCAATGCGATATTGCGATATCCGAAAACCCGAAAAGGGACAGGGCTGTGGCCTTGTGGTACAATGGTCATATGAACCAAGAACTTAGCCTGAAGGGCTAATGCACAAGTGCCATATCGGAGAATCGGTAATCAGGAGTCGGCGAGGAAAGGAAGCTCTCGACATTGGGCATAAGGAAACCCCGAAACCCGAAATTTAAGTGGGGAATTTTATAGTTAGGAGCCAAGGGCTGTGAGAAATACAGAAGACAAGGTATGTGCATCTAACTACATGCATATGCATAGATGAATAAAATTATAAATATAAATGAATTAAATTAAAAGCAGAATACCAAAATTCATACAGAACGGGAATTACAAGAAAATCATTTTGTTCAAAAGAGGAAATTACCATGCATTACCACCACGTAAGGAAGGTTTATGCAATTTCTTGATACAAATAACCCCACGTTCTTCATGAAGGTACTGAAACTGTGCACGACATGCGGACTGAATCGTACCTCTTACTATAGCTGAAGGCGAGCTCCACAAAATGTATAGACAAGGGATTGGTTACCAACATTTCAAGGAGACTGGACTCTAGGTCCTGGATCTTATCAGGGGCCATATCAATATACTCTGTTTCTGCAAAATGAACTGGTAAAATGCTCAGAACAATGGTGTGGAGGTGAGCCATGGCAAGGGGGATTCTGAAAACCCCTTAGCAGAGCAGAGGCAGATCTGTGATGGACAAAGACTGATGCGAGGAAAGTCCCAGCGGATGAGAAAGTGGGATAGAGGAAGAACGCGTAGAGAGTTGAAAGGTTGACAAGTGTAGAAATTGGGGTTTAGATACAAGGGAGCTTATGAAAGCCAGACGAGCACATGGAACCCATGCGTGCTCGAACGCTTTGGTATATGTTCAAATATTATATATATAGTATAGAGTGTTAAAAAAAAAAAAATTAAAAAAATTAAATAATTTAGTATAAATGATTTATATATAAATAAGG
>JZKD02S1540518.1:0-10459 GCA_000966675.3 Picea glauca | reverse complement strand
CGAGACTTGTATGTACTATCTACACATGCATTTCTTGTACATGTACACTAGTATGTATGAGTTTTTTTGGCTTACTTACTAATAATGATGGTTATTTGTTATGAATGTGTGAACCGTGTTTCTTTTCCCTTGTATCATAAAATATTTTAACTTCGGGATGAAGTTTCCTGAAGGGTGGGTGTATGTAACAACCCTAGTTAAATAGTTTCTTAAGGTTATCAAGAATAGTTAATTAAATAATTAACTGTCCTAATATGTATTAGTTAAGTAATGATTAACTATTAATAATATTAATTAATTATTTACTTATTGTTTAATATATGTTGATTAATTAATTAATTGATTACTTAACACATTTATTGGTTTGGGTAAAGAATTAAAGGATTAATAACTTTAATTTATTTATTATAAAACTTTACGTATGACATGGGATAGGGTATTAAATGGAGGGATAAGATAGCAAATGGTGGGGGGGATAAGGTAGTAAATGAAGGAAGAGGTGGTGAATGGGGGGATATGACTGGGCAGAGGCCTTCGGGGAATGGATTATGAAAATTTGGGAGAGGAGCATTATTGGAGAGGAGGACTGTATTTTCTGGGGAATATTTTTTGGTTTGGAGTTTGGGTGAACCGTGGCAGGGGGCACTAGGTTGCTGGGAGTTTTGGGCTCGGGGGCCAGGAATCCTTACGGAATCTTGGAGCTAGGGAGCCGGATAGGCTGCTCCTAGCTGGCTGGGTGGTTAGTTGGTTTGGGCAGGGTTTGGTCAGAGCATCAGGAAGAGTGTGGACAAAGAAACAAAGAGGACAACCAGAGAGCAGGAATTTAGCATTAGAAAGAGGTATTTTTATTTTTATTTATGAATTTGCAGGGTTATGTGGTTGTTATGTAATTTATTAGATTGTTGTTCATAAATTTAAATTTCCATTGCTTATATGCTGAATAAAATTGCTTATTGCTTATTGCTTATATGTTGAATGAAATTGCTTATTGCTTATGCCGAATAATCTTAATGTTTAAATTTATGAATTTTATTAGGCTTGATTAAATTAGGTCCTTACTCATGGTATCAGAGCCCTAGTTTAAAAACTTGGACCAGGGCCTACCCACCTACCTGCATGTATAAAGGACAATTCAGGAATGGAACTGTTCCAACTCTGAATTTAAAAAAAATAATAAAAAATAAACCCCGAAAAAAAATAAAAATTATTTTGAGACCCTGAATAAACTGTATAGAGTAATTATATATTGAAAGCAACAACCCTGGTGATTCTACTTGGGGACCTACTACTGACCCCTCTATCATGGAGTCACTGACACGTGACCTGATGCAACCATCAGACGAGCTTATCTGGGAAAGAGCAGGCCTATTTGAAAAGGTGGATTCCCTTGCCTCCTCCAAAAAAAAGGCTCCCCACCAGAAATAGTGTTCCCACTAACTCCGAAGGATATGCTCCTCCATTAAGGTCCGACACCCCCACCCAGTTAAACTTACCCACAGACCCCTACGAGACCCACCTAAACCACTCTCCCCCCCCATGATCGAGACTTTCTTCCATACAGGAGGTAAACTTAGTTGTAAACCATTCCAACCGGGCTTCTACAGGTCGAAAAGCATGGAAAACCATTAGAAGATCAAAGAGACTGATTCTTGGAGACGGTGTGGGGTTCGAGGACCTCTGCAAAATGTCTAGCTGCACTCTGGTGGGTCGTTTCTCATACAAGCGTTTCAGCACACATACTCTGGAGGACTGGACCAAGCTGAAGTGGCATCCTCTACTGGGATATACACCAGAAATACACTACCTAAAGAAAGGTTGGCTGAGCTTCCATTGCAAATCCCCTGAGGACGCCACTCTCCTTCTTTCACACTCGTGGGTCGAGGGAGGCAGCAGCCTCATGCTCAAGCGCTGGAGGCTTGCATTCAGCCCGGACACTGAGTACTTTCAATTTAGACACCTCTGGGTGCTACTTCTTGGACTCCCGCTTCACTTCTGGAATGATGCAGCTCTGACAGCCATTGCTAACACACTTGGTAAGTTTATTGCATTGAACCCACATTCGGCATCAGGCCACTCAAGGAAACTGGGAAGAGTCATGGTTGAGATTGACATTTCCACTGGACTGCCAGAATCTTTGGAGATAGAGTGGAGGGGGCGCATTCATCTACAGAAGCTGGATTTTCTTGGGATCCCCTTTCGCTGCAACATTTGTCGGGAAACTGAACACCTCAGGCGCTCCTGCCCGGGTAAGTTACCTTCTGAACCTTCCGAAGATTTGGACCTACACCTTAACCCTCCTGAATACACATAGGCCGACCCTGCTCTTGATTTTCTGGAGGTTCCCTCACAGTTGTGCTCCCCCCCCCCTACCAGGACAGGCTATCTCTCCGCAATCCAAGTTGAACCAGCTCTGCCCCACTTTCTTTAGGTCGCTTTCTGTTGCAGAGAAGGACCTTACAAACAACTTTCTTTGGCTTACCTCCTCACATACTGCTTTGAAAACCTCTCCGAGTATTGAGACTAACTCCAATCCTAAGACCTCTAATTGCTCGATAACAGTCACTCCTTGTGCGAACCCTGACACTTTGTCACTCTCGCCTGCCCTCTGCTCCACTTCCCTGATTGACCAACTCCAGCCACCCGCCTTGATTGATAGGGTTGACTCAGATTCGCTACCCACAGAGAACAGTCAGCCTAGTGAAGAGGGCACTTTGTTACTGGAAGCGCTTAACAACTCCTTCACTAAGGATGATCTGCCCATAAACTGCTCACATCTGCATATCTATAGGGGAAAAGAACCCATTATTTCTGCAGCGGAGGCGAGTTCCTCACAAAATTGTCTAATTGATACAAAGGTAAAGATTTGCGAGTGGTCTAGAGGCATCAACACGGAGCTTTCCCCTCTACAGACGAGGAGCTCCAGAAAGAAAAAGGAGACATTGGGCTCCCAGCAAGCTCCCATCGAATCCAACTCCCAAAATGGTAAGGCACTTAGAGCACTTAAAGCCTTGGCACGTTCCAAATCATGATTGTGCTTTCTTTGAATATTCGGGGGATCGGAGGCCCCCTCAAGACAGCCTCCTTCTGAAGATTACTGGGAACATTGAGGCCTGATGTTATCTTCCTTCAAGAGACATTATCGATGGATCAAATTGCTCGAGACGTCATGTACAAATTTCGACCGAATTGGTACTCAGTGGCTGTAAGTTCTATAGGAAATTCTGGTGGATTACTGGTCGCTTGGGATCCCGACCAGTTAGAGTTGAGACCATTTCTGACAAAAGGAGGTATTCTTTTATTAGGCCACTCTCTGGCTACCAAACAGAATTTGGTGTTCCTAAATGTCTATGGGCCTTGTTCGGATAAAGTGGCTTACTGGACGCGCCTGGCTGAAAGTGGCCTCCTTGCCATTCCTAACCTCATTCTTGGAGGTGATCTTAACTTCATACTTTCTGCAAACGAACACTGGGGAGGTTCTTATCAGACTGGACCTGCTGAAGCAACATACAAAGAAATCTTGGCCGAAAATAATCTCATTGATGTACAGCCGATTCGCCTGGTCCCTACTTGGCGAAATGGGCGTGTAGGTCCGGCTGCGATTGCTAGATGCCTTGACCGATTTATTGTGGCTGAAGGGTTACTGTCTTCCATTGTTGCGCCTTCTTCCTGGGTGGAATTCCCTTACTTCTCAGACCACGCTCCCATTCTGCTCAATTTGTTACCCACTGTCCGCAGATTATCCCCATTCAAATTCAACCATAACTGGCTCTCCTCTGACATTTACTCTGCAATTGTTCACTCAACTTGGACTGACCCCCGATTTCTTTCTGAACCCAATCCACAGAACCGCCTAATTTGGAAGCTGAAGGTTCTGAAATCTAATACTATCCATTGGGAAAAGGAAAAGTCTAATTTGGAAAAGGCCCGCCTCCATTTGTTGGAGAGGCACATATCCACCCTTATACACAATGATACTTGCTTGGCACTGTCGGTGGAGGAGGCAGCTAGACTCCGTGAGCTAGAGGATCTCAGGGCATCCATCCTTCGAGATGAAGAATTCCGTTGGAGACTGCGCAGCCGCGCAACTTGGCTACATTGTGGCGATTCCAACAACAGTTATTTCCATAAAGTAGCGAGTTTCAATAGAAATAAAAAGACTATCTGGAAAATTGAAAGTGCTATTGCAGGTGAAATTCGTGGACAAAAAGATATTATGACAGAGGTGGCCACTCATTTTTCAACACAATATAAAGCCACAAACACACAAAATCTACAGGCGAAGGCCTCTACGGCTAGACTGTTTCCGCAAATGGTTTCAGCTGAGGAAGCCATTGAGTTATATAAGCCTGTCTCTCTTACTGAACTTAAAGATATCCTGCAACATTTTAACAAAGAGCGGAGTCCTGGGCCGGATGGCTGGACCACTGAATTTTTTATCTACTTTTTTGACATGGTTGGAGGGGATCTACTTCAGATGGTTGAGGACACTCGCCTCAAGGGTAAGATCGCAGGGGGCATTAATTCAATGTTCCTTGTCTTGATCCCAAAAGAGAATAACCCTCTCTCCTTAAATGACTTCCGTCCAATCGCCCTGTGTAATCTAATCTATAAGGTTATAGCCAAAGTTATCTCAAATCGGATCAAACCTTATCTGGGTGCTAGCCTGTCTGAGAGGCAACTTGGCTTCTTGAAGGGCAGGAGAATCCAGGATGCCATTGGAGCTGCTCACGAATGTCTGCACAGCATAAAACAAAAGAACCAAAAAGCGCTAATCCTAAAGCTAGATCTTAAAAAAGCGTTCGACTGTATTGACTGGGAGTTCTTGAGACTTATTTTACATGCTGCAGGGTTTGGGGAACAACTCATAAACTGGATACTTGCATGTGTTTCCAACGCAAATTTCGCTATCTTGATTAATGGTGAAGCTTCTAGTTTCTTCAAAAGCGAGAGAGGGCTCCGACAGGGATGCCCTCTCTCTCCCTATCTCTTTATCTTGATTATGGAGGGCCTCAACATCCTCCTAAACAAGAGCTTCTGTGATCACCAATTGACTGGCATCAAGGTTTCCAAGTTAATTAAGATTTTTCTTTTAATGTTCGTCGACGACGTACTCATCATGACGAAAGCAGACCTGGAGGAATGGATAGCAATCAAGGATATTCTTCTACTTTTCTGTTCGATTTCAGGACTCTCCATAAACCATTCAAAGTCATCTGCTCACTACTGGGGACTCTCGGCCCCTGAACTACAACGATTCATGGATCACTTCAACTTTACATTTACTGACCTAATGGAGGGCATCAGATATCTTGGATTCCAGTTGAAGCTGGGGGCTACTCGCCCGGGTGAGTGGAGCTGTCTTGTGGCAAAATTTGAAAGGAAAATTGAATTCCGGGGTAACAAGTGGCTGTCCCTGGGGGGCAGATTCATTCTGATTAAAGCAGTGCTCGAAAGCCTTGCAGTGTTTTGGATGTCCCTGGAGAGGGTTCCAAAGTCGATCATCACCAAACTTCGCAGATTAGTCTTTAATTTTTTGTGGAACGGGAGGGGTGGAAAACGCGGATTTCACCTCTGCAACTGGGAGACTCTTTCAAGACCCCGTAGAGCTGGGGGTTGGGGACTAAAAAACCTTCACACTTTCAACACTGCTCTACTGGCTAGCTCTTTTTGGAGAGCAGTAACTCACAGAAGTATTTGGCATCGAATTATAGTTGATAAATATTTGGGTTCTCAGCCCCTCAACAGCTGGATTCGAAGGACCTCCTTCCCGATCAAGAGAGCTTCTCCGTTCTGGAAAGGCCTGGTTGCCTCTACTCCGGTAATACTTCACTGGCTTCGTTGGAAGCCCGACTCTGGGAAGGAGATCAAAATTGGCAAGGATAAAATTATAGGAATGGAGGAGAACTCTCTTCTTTCTCCCTCCTTAAGAGCTCATCTCGATTCAATCTCTCTCTCTACCCTCTCACAGGCTAGTCTCTTATTTGGTACACATTCGCTGCCGGAATACTGGTTGGGAAGCAGGGAGCTGGCTCTAGGTGGATCGTGGGCGACTGAGTGGAACTGTTATTTAGCTGCTATCAGAGGAGCTGACATTTCACTTACTGAAGAGCAGGACACGCTGCTATGGGCTGGAGGGGATGCCACAGGCACACTCACAGTAAAAATTTTATATGCAGCTCTTCAATCTCAGTGCTCACTCAGCGCTGACTCATCCTGGTCTTTCCAACTTTGGAAATGAAATATTCCACTAAAAATAAAACTCTTCCTCTGGCTAGCGGGGAATGGTAAGATATTAACTTGGGAGGTGCTTCGCCGACATGGTTGTGAGGGGCCAGGCATCTGCTTGCTCTGCCGTTGCTCTGGTGAAGACGTCCATCATCTTTTGATCCATTGTGGATTTGCGAGGGAGGTCTGGTCTCGACTTCTAAAGCATCTTTCTCTTCCTTTCTCCTGGTGTAGAGACACTCTTTCTGATTGCATTCAATTGTGGATCACACTAAAATCTCCTCCAGTCAGTCTGGCAGCACTCGTTTGCTGGAATCTGTGGATAGAGCGGAACAGGGTTACTTTTGAGGACCGGCCTCCTAATTTGCTGAAGGTGATAAACAAAGTCCTGTTTTCCTTTAACTGGAAACAAGCTTCGGTTGTAGTCCATACTCATATAGCTATCAATCTAAATCTGCCAGAGGGATTTACGCTAGCTTGCTTCGACGGAGCTGCGCAAGTAGGTAACTGTGGAGCTGGTGGATTCTTCAAATCACACCATTCAAGAATCACTAAATGGTTTTTTAACTGTGGGGGAGGAACGAACACTAAGGCTGAGCTCCTGGGGCTCTGGACTACCCTCTATTTAGCCAATTCGTGGTCTATAAAACACATAATTGTGTTGGGAGACTCGAGGGTCGTTCTCGATTGGATAAATAATAGATCCAATCTCCACTCTGTCCACATTGAGTGCTGGAAACTGAAAGTGCAGGCGCTGTCTAAACTATTCACTGAGATTAAATTTCATCACATTCCAAGGGTACACAACGGAGAAGCGGATGTTCTCTCTAAGAGAGCTCTTAAGGAGGTGACTGGGAGGCTCTCCATCTTTCACAGAGACAATGGAGTGGACAGTTCCATGACACATCTAAGCATTTTCTGATGGAGATCACTGTTTTTGGTTGAATGCTGTCATCATCATATTCCAGTTAACTGCTGTGTTAATTTGGAGTTTGATCCAAAGCGCCGATACTCACTGGTGATGTAGGAGGGCAGGCTTATATGATTCTGGATCGTGCATCGTTGGCGTGAATTGGAATTGATCCACTGTGCTGTATACTTTCTCTGTATTGGCAGTGACTCGAACCACTGACCGATTTATTTGACAGCGTTTTATGCTTTTGTAAATGAGTTTATACATAATATAAATTTGAGATAATTTTTCTCCTGGAAAAAAAAACAACCCTGGTAAAAAGGGACCCTGAAACCCTTTAATTAGGTATAAATCTGAGCTCCAAGCTTCAGCTCCACCTAACTTGCAAGCCAAGCACACAATTGTTTTTTTAGTATATATGCAGATCTATATATATATATTTATACACAATGCTTCCCCAAATAATTATGCTCTGCCCTTGAACTTCTAAACAGAGGTATAAATGACTGTATATAAATAGACATATATAAAGGATATTTATTTAAACTAAAAAAAAATTATACATATAAATATAAATAAAGAAAACAAAAAAGGTGATGTATGCGCACAAGCAACCTAAGCCATATAAAACTAACGTATATGCCAAACTGTGAGTCCATAAATCAATACAAGCCCAATACCTAAGCCATATGACATTAACCGTATGCCATACACAACACATGGTTCATCACATGCAACACAACACACAATTCAAAGCTAGAACACAAGCGCCAAGCCACCAAGACCTAGGCAAAACGAGTGAGGACACTTCCCTGAGGAAGCCTATTTCGGTAGAATGGTGTTCTAGTAGTAATACTGACTAAGCCCAACACCATGACAGATGCAGAAACTGCAAAGCCCACATCCATACCACAACGACTTTGGATCCAAACGAGGAATGTTAGAGCAATCAATTCGCCGATACAGAAGCTGAGATAAGCAAAATTGAAATACGTTGACATCTTTCGTCGATCTTTTGCATCATTTGCATCAAACTGATCTCCACCATGTGCAATCATATTAGGTTTCAGACATCCACTTCCCAGAGCCACTAAATATAGTCCTAGAAAAAGAAAAAAATGCCAGGACCCCTTGGGGTTGCTTGCAAGTTTCTTTTGAATTCATAATGTTGCAACTCTTTGGTTTCAATCTGGGCACGTGAGCTTGTACTGCCATTATAATATATCCAATTAATTCAATCAAACTGAAGACTATGATTGTCAGGAAACTGCCAAGGTAGGAGTCAACGAGAAATCCTCCTAGGATGGATAGAAGAAAGATTGTGCCCACGAAATTGGTAACAATGTTGGCAGACTTTGGCAGGGAGTAATGCATGTCATTAAACACATATGTTATGAGGTTGTTTCCCACGGTTGTGATTACCCAATCTCCAAGAAATAACAACACACCATCGAGTGCATATGTCGACACAAGGCAACAAACACAAGGCCACGAGGAGAGAGCCCACGAGAGGCTTAACTAGTGCTCAACATGTCAACGCAAGTGAGCGCTCAAACCACGCGCGAGCCACAAAGAAAGGAAGGAACCCACGGGCAAGGTGAGGTGCACTGCGCACTAGCACAAAAAAGAAACATAATAAAGTGCATGTGACCAAGGGAATATTTGTTTGGGCTCCTTGGCTGGGCAAAGTAAGAGTGGCTCCATGGGAGGGTTTCGTAACCGGAAGTCTGGATGCCAAAATAAGCGCAAGACTCCTCGGAAGAGTCAAGGAATTGGGTTGAGCCCGAGCATAAATGAAGTGAGAAGGGACCAAATGGGCAGCTCTGGGGGGGCGATAAAGATGAAATTGTGGAAAGCATGGTCTTCAAATTGGTAGCTCTGATCATCCGAAACCCCGATACCATATATAGATATAATATAATTATAATGTTTATGTGATTTCACCTACCCAAACCCCTTGGGCTTCCTTTCCTCCACAACATCAATACGTAAATGGATATAATACAATCTATGCAGTAGGAATACAGGGAAAACAAAATGGAATGGAGGGTAGAATATGGCTTATTCACAAACGCTCTGATGAGTTACCAAAGAAACAACACACCAGCCAGTGCCCAAGCGCACCAACCGCCGAATTTAAAGTGGTGGAAAGGCTGGGCTGTTAACGCGCCAACACCAACACAAAGTCCAGAGTCAAAGAGAGCACTTGCCATCGACATACAACACGTGTTAGCATCCAAACACCATTACAACACACAGGTCGAGAACAAGAGCCGAGCGCACAAGCACCAAACCAAGTCACAAGGCGGAAGAACCCACGAGGGCATAATGGGCCAACGTGCCAACACCAGCACAACCCAGTGCACCAAGCCTGTATGCAGAAAGAAAAAAAGAAGGGTTGGAGACCCGCAAGCTAATTCTCAAACCAAACCATAAACCCAACTCACAGGTCGACACACAAAGTCCAGCGCAAATTCCAAGCACTATACCTGTCCGCATGCAATAAGAAAAAAAAAAAAAAACTAGCTCGCAGGCTTAGCTCCAGCCCCATGCGACCTGCAACCAAAACACAGGTCAATAAAAAAAAAAAAACACAAGATCAAACAACAACAACACACCAGCCAGCGCCTAAGCACCATCGCTCAGAGCCGAGCATCGGGCCACCGAGGGAGGAGCTTGCAGTTGCAGAGTTGGGGAGAAGAAAACCCTGGCCGCACTTGTAGAGAGGGATAGGCGGCAGTGAGGGAGTGTTAGGGTTGAGGATAGTTTAGGGTTTGTTAGAGAGGCATGTAGGGTTGGGAATGAGCATGGTGAGGGAGGGGCACGTGGGCCTCATGCGAGGACCCACTGCCCATGTTAAAATTGTTTTTTTTATTATTCTTATTTAGTTTTTATTTTTAATTTATTATTATTATTATTATTCTTTTATTTATTTATTTATTTTGGTTAAATTTTTAATGTTTTAATTTAAATTTAATGTTAAAATTTTAAGGTTTTAATTTTAATTTAATGTTAAATTTTAATTTTTAATAACTAGAATGTAATTTAAATTACATATAGTTAATTTAGAGTTTAAGTTATTTATAGTTTAAATTTAAAATTATTAAATTTTATTCAAATTATAATTAAATTATTTCTAAACTATTATGTGATTAAAACATGATCAATATTATTATGTTTTAATTAATTAACTATGTTTTAAATTTATTTGTAATTAAAATTATGTTTAATTATATTTAAAATTTATAATTCATGCTTAAATGCTTAAATTTAAAACTAGTTAAAGTGACTAATTATATTGCTTTTAGTGAAAGGTTAAGG
>JZKD02S1540507.1:0-10459 GCA_000966675.3 Picea glauca | reverse complement strand
AATACACAGTGATATCATCTAAATATATAACAATGAATTTGTCTTTTTCATCAACAAAATCTATGTCCATAGCTCTTTGAAACTTTACCCCTACATTTATGAGCCCAAATGTAATCTTGGCATACATGAATGTTCCCCATGGAGTTGTGAAGGTTGTCTTCTCCTGATCTTCAGGGTGCACCATAATCTGATTATATCCAGAGAAGTCATCTAACATTGACATTTTTTGCGAACCCACCACTTTTTGTAAAATGCGATCCATATTAAGTAGTGGGTAGTTGTCTTTTAGAGATACTCTGCTCAGATTTCTGAAATCCACACACAACCTAATTTCTCCACTCTTTTTCCTGACTGGCACCATATTTGCTACCCATTTAGAGAATCTCAGGGATACTATGATCTTGGCTTCAAACATCTTCTTTACTTATTTCTCGATCAAGGGAAGCAACAAATGGTTTATCCTTCTTAATTTATGTTTTAAGGGTTTGTGATCTTCTTTGATTGGGATCACATGTTGGATTATAATGGCGTCATAAACATTCAGATCATCGTAGCTCCAGGAAAAAACATTAGGGAACTCTTTCATTAATTTGATATATTTTTCCATGACTTCAAGGCTAAGTGTTCTAGACAAATTAATGATCTTTGGGTCCTCCTGAGTCCCAATATTGCAATATTCCACATCCCCTTCATTTACTGTAATTTTTGGACTTCTGGCCACATCATTATTATCAAAGAGTTTCTCCCATGGAACCAAACCCTTGGGAATGATATTTCACTTTAGTCGAACTATGTCTCTACCTACAATCTGATTGTCGAAGTACCCATCTTTGGTGAAAGAAGTTGCATCTACCTCTTCATCATTGTATTCTTCATCAATGTTCATATTTTCAAATTCATTCTCCATCTTGAGGAAGCTTTATGTTTGTTTGTCATATTCAAAAACCTGCCAGTACTTAATATTATCTGGTACTGTTGGCCTGTATTTGACGTCGACCTCATATTTTCTACTAGGGAAGATTGGAAGTTTGAAAACCGCTACTGAAGTAGCCATGGAATCAACAATCTGATTTTGCTCTCTGGGAATTGCTGAGAGATTATACTCTGGAAATTTCTCAAGGAGATATAGCACTAGGTTCCTATATTCCCTTAGTCTGGGATGCTTTTCTTGGTAGATGCCTTTGATTTGATTGATAATTAGCTCAGAGTCTCCATGTACAACTATTCTTTTTGCACCCAATTCTTTCAAACCTTCAACCCCAATATTAATGCTTCATATTCGGCCATGTTATTCGTGCATTCAAAAACAAGTTTATAAGAACACAATTTTGAATCTCCTTTAGGGTGATTGATCCATACACCAACCCCTACTCCCTCTCTACAGGCAGCTCCATCAAAACTCATCTTCCATATATGATCTTCTGCATTATCCTGCTTCTTTGAAAACTCCTCAATCTATTGATCAGACCTTTCTTTGTCAGCCATATCACTTTATGGTTCTTTCTCTTCAAACACGGGTCATTGAAGAAAATGGAAGATCCCAACTCAGTTTCCACAGAGTAGATGGGATGATTACTCAGTTGTGACTTGTTGTTGACCATGTATTTGAGAAAAACCTCTTTGTACAAACTTTTGTCTTGACCAAAGACAAGGATGGTGGTGTATGACATGTCCATCTGGAGAGTTCCCTTTAAATTTGCAACCCAAGACCTTGATAACAACATGCCAAACTTGGGAGGAATATCAACAACCACTACATCCATAACTATGTTCTTTGTTGGGATCTATGCTAAAGATACCACCATATATTTGATAAGACCCAGGCACTTCACCTTCCTGGAATCAAAGGAGGACAGGTCTTTGTAAGGCCTTGTGATGTCCAGGCCTAGTTGGTCCATGATCACCTTGGGCATTAGGTTATGCTCCTGAATCCAACATGGCATTGTGCAGAGTCATATCATGGATTTTCAGGCTGACATAGAAAGGGGGGACTTCTTCATTATCACTATTTTCTTCTACTCGTGGTCCAAATAAGATGGCAGGGTGATCATATTGTATGTTCAGGGTCAAAAGTTTGTTCCATCTTAAGAATCTTGATGATCTGATTTCTATATTCTTTGTTCTTGTTCAATTCATTGAATGGTACAAAAATTTTAATCTTAGCCATCTCACTTTCAAAACTAAAGGAGGATGGAGTTTTCTCAACCTCTTTGGTGACTGCTTCTTTCCTCACCTCTAATATCTTCTTTTGGGGCTCTTCTTTCTACTTTTCTTTGTCCACAATACCTTTCGCAGCAGAATCCTTTGTAGCATAATCCTTTTTAGGCTGACTTGAAGAGGGTATGTTACTCTAATCTTCTTTGGTGGGGTTTCCTTTTGGAGGATTTTCCTTTGAGGGGTTTGAAGGTACTTTCTGATTTCGAAGATTATATTGTCTTAGGAATTTCATGATGGCATTTTGCAATCCTATCTGGTAATCTACCCTTTCTACCTCTAACCTTTCCTCCTCATCTTGCATGAAGATCTCACTAGCATCCATGAACTGGTCATGCTCTTCTTTAGTAAAAAACACCTTTGTTTATTTATCGTCACAGTAGTTCATGTTGTCCTCAAAATATCCATCATAATTCTCATTCACATAGTCATTTTGAAAAGGAGGCCTTATTTGTTGGTCTCCCCAATTCACTTGATTTCTTTGATCTCCTTGATTCCCCTGATTTCCTTGATTCCCCTAATTTCCTTGATTTCTTTGCCTAGTTTGTGGGATCATCAGTCTTCTCTGATTTTTGTGTGGTCCATCAGCTTGTTCTTTGGCGTTAGGGTTGTTATATAAGGCCATTCTTTCCATAATTTTCTCCATGGTTTTCATCATCATTTCAAACCTTTCCTCTAATGTTTCTGAGGTGGAAGGTTGTGCCTTATCTTGAGATTTGTTCATGTCCCTGTCAAAGTCATCTTTGATCTTTCTTGAGGCCATTAGATTCACTTTGACCTCTATGGAATCAGTCATCATATCATATAATGAAGCATATCTTCATTCTCTCAATAACAAAGCAAAATCACTTTCAAAAGAATGAACATATCTGAGTTGAGCGGCTTTAGGGGGGGGCTTTACCTCAGTAGGAATCAGATTATAAACCTTTAAAAATATGGCTGAAAACTACTGCACCGTTTCGTTATGTGACCTCTTCATGCTGTTATACTGAGTCAAAAATTGAAGGGGGTTCTTTTTGTCTCCCCATTTTGTGGTAAACAAAAAATCAAAGGCCTCAAAATTTATGATACTAGCTGTCGGAAGAACTCTGAACCACTTCCTCACTTCTGTTGTAAGGCTTTGTGCAAACAGTCTCATTTTTGCATCCTCAAAATCTACTTCTTACAAGTATATAAAGTCATTGAACCAGTACAAATGTTTCTGAGATGACACACTACCTTCAACATCATACAATTTGATCCTCAGATTATACTCTCGAGGTAAATCATGTAGCTGAGAAGGCAATATGAGAGGAGAAAATCTAGCTGCCATGGTTGTTGTGAGGGGTCGAAGTAGCTGTTGGTTCTGAGTGTGAATCACTATAGGCTTCATAGATGTAGCTAAAATCAAATCTTGGAATCTCTTTTCATCAAAGATGACCTCGCTCAAACAATATAGAGATTTAGTTCTGAACAGAGTATGTTTGAATTTTACATCAAACTCAAGGTATTCAATGCTCGTCACTCCATCCTTGGGTAAGGAAAGGTATCTGTCTAAATGAAACACTAGGTTTAATTGTTTTTCTTTTCTTTTATGTACAATATTCTTAGGATCATACACGGGGATTGCAACTTCTGGGTCTGGGTTACTCCTAGTGTGAATTCTCTTAGGAGCCAGGATTTCTAGCTCACACTATTTGGTGCAACTGGTCTTTTGGTAACGGAGTTTCCAGGGAAAAAATAATCTTAGACAATAAGGTATTTGATCCATTTTCATCCTCAGGAATCAAAACTAAAGCTTTAAGTCATTTTTCCCAGGGAATATTTCACTTTCGATCCCTGACAATGGCGCCAGAATGTTCGCACTCTGTAAATTTTGTCCAGCTGATAGAAAAATGACAGAGGTAACTGTTTCAACCTACTTTAGAGTTGGGCACTATCCTGCTCAACTCAGAGAGGGATCTCTCGTGTCACTTGATATTTCTTTATAAGCAATCAATGGCTAGATTTAGTTTGTTTTGGGGTTTTTATAAAGTTGTTGGCAAGGAAGGGAAGGAAAAATTAGGGCTATGGAATCGAAATTATGAAAGTGAATGAAAACAATGACTGACTAGTAGAACTCTCTAGGGATAAAGTTTAAATGAGAAAATGAATCTGAGTCATAAATTGTATTTAAGCAGGGTGTAAGAGGAAGGAGAAAACAAATAACTGCATCAGAGCATTATTGAAATGAATTCTAAATTAGCTAGGAAGAAAATTACACAGTTTAAATTGCTTAAACCAAGAGCATCACAAGATGAATTATGGGCCTTTAAATCTCCAATTTAACCAGAAGAAAATGAAAATGGAATTAAAGAACATAGGAAATACATACA
This sequence comes from Picea glauca, assembly GCA_000966675.3. Taxonomy (NCBI): domain Eukaryota; kingdom Viridiplantae; phylum Streptophyta; class Pinopsida; order Pinales; family Pinaceae; genus Picea; species Picea glauca. The sequence continues at coordinate 5,891 of JZKD02S1540507.1, read as the reverse complement.
ATGAAAGAATACAAAACTCATATCACCACCATTAGAATCTTTTCATAGAGACTTCAAAAGCTTCTGCATATGTATTCAATTCAGCTCCAGAAAATTACAATTGAGTTCAGTAACAACTAAAAGGTGCCCTTGCACTTCTGCCAACATTAATTCATTCGAAACTTCTAGTACTTATACAATTCAATTACAATGGTTGAACTGAAATGTTTCAACTTCTAAAACTGACTATAGTAATTTAAACTGATAACCTCGGTATGTGAACCGATTTACAATGACTAAACAAAAATGTTTCATAAACTAACGGCTGATTTATTTGACTGCTCACCTTTTGTCTTCGCCATCTGTCTTGCTTTGATCTTCTGTCAAACTCGCCAATCTAGTGACACTTGGAGGTTATTTACTGGTTCTTGGAAAATTGCATTTTGTCTTGCCTATCCGCATGATCGCTTTCCACTATAAGACAGAAGGAATCTCGTAATCCATCATTTCCTTTATCAAGATCTCCAGGTCGATGCAAGTAACATAAGTCATAGTTGGCAGCCCGATCTTTACAGTCTTGAACTTATTTAAGATCTCAAAATTTGTGGTCAAATATTCCACTAGATTTGGTCCTTTCGGGTTTCCCCCTAGGCCTTCAAACTTGGAATGATCCATTCTGCACTGGGAGAGGAGAGAATTGTATTCCTCTTGATCATATAATTTCCCTTTGCCATCCCAAAATGGTGGGAGACCTTTGATAAACAATTATTCAAATAGATCCTTAAATTCTTGTATACTCTGCTCCATTTGTACGACTTTGGTTTGAAATGACTTGAGCAAGTTGTGCTTAACAGTGATCCTTCTGGCCCAAATGATTAGTGTAGTCCTATCTTTGACCCCAATGGTCTGAAGTTTAGTAGTGGGAACGAAATTCAACAAGTTTATAGCGTTCTAGGCCTACTTTGAGATATTTTTCTCCAGTGTAACATTCACAACAGTACACCTACTTCGAGCAGTGATAGCCATGTTATCTTTTTCATTTATGAAATTTAGGTATACCCTAAACTTAGTAGCTTCAACAACAATAGAGTCCTAGATTACATGTTTATCTCCCTGCAAAAGTTCTTTACCCTTCAACCTCGTCTTTAACTTGTCTACTCTTTCCTGCAAATATTGATTTTCTTTTTGGAACTGGGCCATCTTCTCATTATTTATCTTCATTTATTGTTGCAGTTGTTCTATATCTCCCTTAAGGCTCTTGATCTCTCCTTCCTTCAGGCTAACTTGGGACATAGCCTGAACCAACCCATCAGTTTTTGGCCCAATTTCTTCAGTAGAAGTTCCAACAATAGCCATGTCTGAAGTTATTTCTCACCCTTGTGACCAATTGACCTTTTCTTTCTCCAGCTGCAATACTTTGTCTTTGTAATTCAGTGCTTCCTGTCGAAATGTCTCTTTTTCTTGTTCTAGAGCAACCAATTCTGTTGTTTGTGGATGCTTAGTGGATGACATCTTTAGCCTCTTCTTTTTTGGTCCCACTCTCCACCATTTCCATGTTCATTTTCCCTTTAGGTTATTCTTCCTCCAGATTTACTATCTATGGAGATTGTGTGATTTTTGATTTCTTGGGAACATTTTTCTGACAACTAGTGCCCAGGGCCTATGACCTACTTCTTTTGCTATAAACACTCATCTTGGGAGCTTTAATATCAGCCTTGGATAATTTTTCTGTTTCTAAGTCTGTTTTAGGTTTTACCCCATTTGTTGTGTCTAATTAGGCTGCAAAATGACTTCCATATTTGCACAAGTTTCCATATTTGCCAATTTATCAAAACCTTCAACATACTCATGTTCATAAGGGCCCTTGTTTTCTCATCAATCTTCTTTTAGATATGACATGATGTGGATCATATTTTCTTCCTTGTAGCTATGTGAATCCAAACTCCTTGAGCTTGGCATGGATCTTAGGCAAGAAGGATCTAATCTTCACAACAAAGGGTTCTATTATAAAAGGAATTTTTAGGTTGGATGCTTTGTGCATTTTTAGAAAATGTTCAGTTTCTGAGGTGATTCTTTGCCTGATGAACTCTAGGGAAAAGACTCCGGGTGTCAGGAAAATCGGCAGTAGATAAGGTGCTTCTTGGAAGCCATATATCCAAATTACTGTAGAGTGCATAAAAAACACCCAATCTCCCACTTTGTTTTCTGGATTCGGCTGCAAATAACTTTTCATGTCCTCCAAGACTCTTGGTAGGTTGGTGTTGAAGATTAAGTTGTAAACTCTGGACATGATCTTATTTATAAAAATGAGCATTGTGATCCTTTTGCATTCAGCTAAGATGAATGCAGCTTCATGGAATTTTGTCTTGTTTGTCTCTAGGAACAATTTCAGCAAGTGTGTGTAATACCTGAAGTGCCTTAGTGATTGGAAGTTCACTAGCTGCTTGTGTACATTGTCAGCTATGAATTCTTCAAAACTGATAAAGATTGAATGACTGGACTCTGACTGAAAAAAGGTTAGCAGAAAACCTAGCATGACCTCAACTACAAATTTGTCATTATCTAAACCTAGAATCTGACTGAGTATGGAACAAGCCCACTAGATTTCAATAACCATGACACTTATATTCATAGGCAATGACAAACTCTAAGAATTATGTTCGGGTTTAACAATTGTTTGCAAAAATAGGGTTTTGACTTTGGGGGGACATTCTCTGTAGATTGTTATTATCTTTTCTTCCTCAAAGGGTTTAGACACTACGGGGGGACACTTTGGTATGCTGAGGGTGTGTCGAATTGACAGGCCATCTACTCTGCACATGACCTCTAACACTAACTTGTTTAAAACTACCTTCTCTTCCTATGAGTATTGTTCTGCATACCAGCGTATAAATTCTGGGAAAGGGAATTCGACTTAGACGATGTAAGGGACTATGGAATATTGGACCGCTTCAAGGAAAGGTAATTTTCTCCCTACACTATCTGAAAAATTAGCTCTGGATACGGAGACAGGTGAGACTGTGATTTCGGTGTCAAACACATCAGAGTCTCTGTCAATTAGGGATTCTTTGCCTGGCAAGGGACCTTGATCTGTTATGGACCTTGATCTGTTATGAAAAAAATTATAGGATTCATGGCCGTGATGAAAGATACCTACAAAATGAATGGATAACGCAAGAGTCTGGTGCACTTTTGAGCCTTAGTTCGAACAGAGTAGTTGCGCCAATTTCAAATGTTCGAATGATTTGAACTATCATAAAATAGTGTCTGGTGGCCCTCCTTTTATATATGTTCTATGATATCAGGGGTGAGGAAAAATGGTTTGGGGTAGACCGCTTTTCACCCTGATATGAACCTGGAGGCGACACATGGTATTGAGGTGAAACCACGGTATTTTGATCGACCCGCTTTTGAATAATTAAACCACACGCTAGTTCTCCGGCCGATGTGGCTGCTGACCATTGATTTGTGGTGTCTGAGATCTATGGTCCTCCATGTCTCATCAACTCCGCACCCCACTAAAATCAACTTCATTCCGCTAGATGTGGCTCTGTCCTCCATTTTATCGCATCTCTACACTGGTTTGGCCCCTCGCTAAATCTCGAGACTCGAATTCCATCAAAAAAATGTTATGGTGATAACAAGCATGATGAGAAAAAAATATCCTCTGTATCGGCATGATTAACAAGAAATCTCCTCCATGTCGTAAATTTAATCATGAACTCTCCTATGTAGGAAGAAAAATAAAGAAAATTCTAAGTGTCCTTTTTCTCGGCAAGAAACAACAAGATATTGAGTTCAAAAGTCCATAACTTTCTCACACGATGTTTGATTGAGGCACCATTTTTTGCAATGCAGAGAGAACAGGGAGGGGATTCTAGTGAGAGACCTTGCAAATTCATTCAATCGTTTGAGTATATTCATGTTTAATGAAGGTCACAGTTAACAAGGCTTGCTTGACAAGAAATCATTGGTGATCATTCTAACACTTCTACACCTCATATTTTGATTTCATCAATGGCGTTGGAATCATAATCCTGTAAAAAATACATCTAGCCTAGTTCAAGAGTGAAAAATCCACATTGACTATTACCCAAAATTGCATTCAAAGGTTTTTTAATGAAAGTTTGGACCTCTTTCTCACTACTTCTTTTCCTGAATTTAGTTATGTCACTTCCTATGACATCTGTGTTATATAGGATCTTAATCCATCCATTAGAACTAAATTCATATGTGAATGGCTGAGAAATATTAACCAGTGAATACAACCAACTAACGTTTGGAGAACTTTCCACTGAGTATGCAACAAGAGTACCAATTCTTCTATGGTATGCAATTCAAAGCCAACATGTGCCCTGTAGATGTTGTAATTAATGCACCCAACGATAAACAACACTTTCATGATCAAGGTTAGTCATAAAAACAAGAAGGAACCAAATGTGCATGTTGGCATGGTATGTGTAATGAAAGCTATTGGTGACACATAGACTTATTCATGAATACAACATAATGTAGATTAAGCATACTAGGCTATTAGTAATAATTTATCCATTCATGCATGGAAATATTAATCATTGGAAATGATAGGAACTTGACTAACGAGCGTAGCGAGAAGGATCTGAGTTGGAGGAGAATAGGAGAGGCCTCAAGATGAAGGTGTCTAGCTAATAGGGTTTGTGTTAGTGAGTGAACGAATATCATTGTTGATACACTTAGTGTCAATGAGGGGTTGACATATTTCTTCTAGCATACCAGAGATAAGAGGGGGGGGATTTTTCGAAAAACACTGTATTTGAAAGAGAGAGATGAACCTAACTGATACATTGTGTATTGGAGATAAATCAAGGAAAATTGTCGACACATTATGTATCAGAGAAGAATGAGGGATCTACCTCAATGTATATTGGTGTTTGGAAGTAGATTAATCATCGGTGTATCGATGTTCAAGAACTGATAGGTGCCAGTAAATCAGTGTTTGCTAAAAGATAGACTTTTGATACAAGAGCAAGTTGTTGGAAAAACTTTGATTGTTGGTTCATTTTGCATATCAATGAAGAAAAAACCAAGTCACCGATATGGGTCATATCGATGAAGGAAGAAGGATGTTCTTCGATACATCCTATATCGATGAGGGAAAGAGGATTCTCACTGATACATGGTGTATCAACAAAGGAAAGAGGAGGCTCACCAATATACAATGTATTGGCGGGGACAAGTCTTCATTAAATTTTTTGAAATGGTAAAGTATGGAGAGTGAGAAGAGAGGCTTGGTCTTTTTCATTTGCATGAGAGAGTCTGAGAGGATTTCCAATAGAAAATTTTAGTACGGCCGGGGTGGGGGGGGATTTCTTCTCTTAGAGAAAAGGTAAAATAAGAAATTAGGGAGGGTGTTGTGTGCTAAATCCTATGGACTAGCTCATCCCAATAGTTTTGACAGTGAGTGCACATGTTGAAGTCTCAAATTAAATTCAACATAGTTTTCCCTACTATAGGTTATGGGGTCAACCTCAACACACTAGACTAGTTTAAATAGTGATAAAGTGGATTCATTTTTTCATATTGTCACATGACTTTCCCACCATCTCTTGTGTATTTTTTGAATATCAACTTTATAATTTTTCATAAGTAGTGGGAACACTCCTAGAATGACTATTTTAGGGATCCGAAGAACCAAAAAGGACTTATAAGGATGATCAACAATTTACCAATACCTACACCAGCTAGAATGCTAACCTTCAGTTCAAGATCCTCCAATTTGTGACCTACAAACTTATAACCCACTATTATCTATTGAAAATGTCTTAGATATGACAACATTGTTAATATTCCTTTGTTTTTCATTCCTACTATATGTTGGTCACTGTAATTGCTTATTAACTAAACAATCAAGTGTTACATAAATTGTCAACCCA
>JZKD02S1540496.1:0-10459 GCA_000966675.3 Picea glauca | reverse complement strand
ATTTAATATTTTAAATTTACACATAATTTTCACTTATGTAAATTTAATCAATTATATATTTAATTAATCATAAGTAATATTTAATTATAATTTTAAATTTAATATTACAACATGGATAATATTTCTCAAAAATAGATTACTAAGAAAGGAAAAATAGAATAAATATTATTCAATTTCGCAAAGAAATTCTACAATGATATGATCAAGTATTATTTAATCAATCATAATACTACACCATCTTCATTTCATACTACACCATTATTATAAACCTAAATTGCATTCTACACCATTAATATATTAAAAACCTATCAACAACGAGCCCATCCTCACCGGGAGCTCCACGGAAAAAGCTCAAAACACACCAACAACAAATCTCAAAATACAACAACGTTGATTCCTGTAGATGAAAATTGAAATGATTATAATAACCCATTTAAATGATTATAATAACCCGAGCTCCCAGCTGCAATTATAATAAGAATACATATGCAAACTGCAAGTCGAAATACAATTATATGATGAGGGCCAACCATTGAAGGCAGGCAGGCTAGTTCATGGTCGGCTTGCCTTCAGTGGTTGGGTCGCATGCATGAAAAACCTAAATTTATCCTAGCATGAAGCATGAAATTATAATTGAAGGAAACTAATTGCTGAAATTTTTACAAATGATGTTACCCTCTTCTTAGTGTTATATGTTGTTCTATCTCTTTTTCTCCAAACGCATCGAAACACTAACCATTTTCTTGATTGTTCTAGAAATACATATAATTGAGCTATATGAACAAAACACTATAATATGAAAACGACAGAAATTAGCAAACGTGCCATGCGTTCCTCAATATGAAAAGTGCGTGGTAATTTTTATTTTATGTTTATATGAAAAACGTGCGCGGTAATGAGACGGTTCACACTTCATAAAGGAATGAGTGCCCCCATATGAAACGTCTGTGGTAATCAGTTGAACGCAGGTCGTGGGCAGCATTATGTTTTTTTCCACGAGAAAAATTGCTCCTTATATTCAAAAGATATAAAAGTTTACATCAGCGAAAAATAATAAACTGTAGCAGCGAATCTAATAGCTAGAATCTTATACAACAGCCAATCAAGTCGAAACTGTGATATGCAAGGTTCGAAGTCCTCAATGGATTAAGTCAAGTCAAAGATAAATCTTTTAGGAAAGTCCTTCATGTCCGTCCTCTCAAAAAGAAAAGAGAATTTGATTCGGAGGATGGTGTAAAGCCTTTTTCGAGAGGGAGTCTGCCACTTTGTTTTCCTCTCGGAAAATGTGTTGGAAAGAAAGATTTCTGAAAAGTCGTGTGGCTTCTTTGGTCCGTTCCTTCCAGCAAGATAGAGCTGCAACCCGGATGTCTGCCAATCCGTTCAGCCAATCTATAGTGATCTTGGAGTCTCCGAGAAGCAGCAAATCGTCGGTGTGGCGGCTAGCAAGAAATAGAGAGGTCCAANTATTCAAAAGATATAAAAGTTTACATCAGCGAAAGATAAAATTGCAGCAGCGAGTCTAATAGCTAGAATCTAATACAACAGCCAATCAAGTCGAAACTGTGATATGCTAGGTTCGGTGCCCTCAATGGATTGACAGAAATAGCAGATCCGTCCATGAACTGTGAAAGCTTGGAGTATTCAATTCAAAGATATATCTTGTAGGAAAGTCCTTCATTTCCGTCCTCCCAAAATGAAAAGAGAATTTGATTCGGAGGATGGTGTAAAGCCTTTTTTGAGAGAGAGTCTGCCACTTTGTTTTCCTCTCGGAAAATGTGTTGGAAAGAAAGATTTCTGAAAAGTCGTGTAGCTTCCTTGATCCGATCCTTCCAGCAAGTTAGAGCTGCAACCCGGATGTCTGCCAATCCGTTCAGCCAATCTATAGTGGTCTTGGAGTCTCCGAGAAGCAGCAAATCGTCGGTGTGGCGGCTGGCAAGAAATAGAGAGGTCCAAGCACCGATGAGCTCCGCCTATCAAATCATTACATATACATAACAGTGTAAGTGAATTTGATATATTTCATAAAAAATAATAATGATTAAATTTTAAAGCATATTGTATTTAAACTTTGTACATCAACGCGTGCGTGTTGGAATGTTTATGATACTTGTTCACGTTAACACATGCGTATTGGATTGGTCTACTCGTCCATAGAATAACTTCCCAAAAACAATGACTATGAAATGAGTGGATTGGAGGAGAGATGTTAAATGAATGAACTTTCGTCCATAGAATAACTTCCCAAAAACAATGACTATGAAATGAGTGGATTGGAGGAGAGATGTTAAATGAATGAACTTTAACTTTTGATATTATTGGATGTGGATTTTGATGAATAGACCTTCACTTTTGATATTATTTGCTGCCACATCATCATTTTACGGAGCAAAATATATAACATTATATCATTTCAAAGGGTTTGTTTGACATGATATTGATATTCCTACAAGTGCAATTTATGATTTTGAAGAATGCAATTTATGATTTTGAAGACAGTAAAGTTGCATGGTATTGATGGAAATTTTGAATTTAATATAATGAGAAAACAGAGGGAGATTAGGAAGTATATTTGGACTCAATACCATTTTGTTTATGGACCATTTTGTTTATGGAAAATTTGAAGATGAAATATTAATATTTTTTAAATGGATATTGAGTTGGTTGAAGGGATAAGGTAATGTTGGGGTTGGGATTGTTAAATTAAATTAGGAGATAGACATGCATGATAAGGTAAGGGAGTTGATTGAAGTAAGAGCTCCTTGTTAAGTGAATGATGCATTTGTAAGTGATTTCAATCTTGGTTGTTTTTGGCGACATTGAACTCAAATCGTTTTGGTAAGGTGTAAACATGATTATTATTAGGGAAAAGGAAGGTGGGACTAACAATTCCATGGGTTTGATATCATCAACATCATTTCATGAAAGGTAAGCCATTGTGCATGATTAGTCATCGACGTGATTTGAAACACCAAGTTGCATATGAGGCACATTTGAGTCATTACATGTAATAAACATGGAGGGTTTAGTAATTACATTGACAACTCTATCATTTAAATACTTCATAGTTGTTGAAATCATTGTTGATGGTTGCACGATACACAATGGGTTTTGTAATTATAGTAACAATGTCATCATTTAAACCTTGTACATACTCGAGAATATCAATCAAATTTGGAATTTGTTTGAGATGTGTCATTTGAGAGATTGAGATATTTGTAGGAGCCAAAGGGAAACATATCTAGATTTTAGATTGTCTTGAAGGATGGTTATAATCACATATCTCATCATTCTTGACTATTGTGTTATCTATTGTTTTCAATGCCATGTCATTAACCAACTCAAACCAAGCATTTCTTGTAAGAGAGAAAATTATTTTCTTTATATATGTGCTTGTGTTATGTCATAATGACCTTTGTGACACATTTCAAAATTATGAATATGATTTATGAAACAATAAAACTTTGTATTACCTACATCACATCACATATCATTTTAGGTCATTATACCACTTTCCTCTTTTGGAAATCATGTAAGTCGATGAAATTGTCGATGTAGAGTGGATAGAGCATGGTGACAATTAGCAGGTGGATTTCCAACAACCACTTTAGCATCCTAGCATTGCCCAATAGCTAACCTCTTCCCTAGGAGGAGTTGTAGAGGAAGTCAACCTAGTGAGTTGACACATACATAAAGAAAAACTAGGCTTAAAGCTATAGTTTTTAGCAATTTATTAACCATATTGATGCCTAAAATAAAAATTTACAAAGATCTCTTATAATCGATGGATGGATTGAAGTAATTGTTGAATAGAAAATGGAATAATCTATCAAGTCATTACTACATTTAGGGTCAATTTTCAATGTTTTTTTCAACATTTAGATTTATGTTGAAAGGGGCATCAAAACTTTTTTTTTAATAGCCCCCAATAAATATCGATTTAAATGTGGACACTGGTAATTAAACATCGAAACCCTAAACAAGATTCAAGTTTTCATCTTCAAATAACTTTTTTTAGTTTATTAATGAACAATGTTTGTTTGTCATTTATAATGTTGATCTACAATGTCAATGCTATCACATTAGTGTCATCAACTTTCCTTCTTTGTACAATATCACTTTTGCATACGAATGTAATCACCTATTACAAAAGGTAAACCATATTAGGGGATAACGACTTGTTAACAATGAATTCATATTTCCCTCATAAACCAAAATCATTTAAGATTCTACGTCTTATGTAAATTGTGTACTTCTACAATAAATATGTTTTATGTTATTCTATTAATGTGTGGGTTGTGTTTGTTCATAGAAAACAATGTCAATAGATGCAGTAACATTGGGGATTTATTCAAAAGAGCTAGGGCACACACTATTGATTTTAATTTCAATATTGTTCATCAAAACCATACTCAAATCAGCCCATCAACTCCTCATGAGAAGAAATTGTATTGTCCATGTGAAAATTGCAAAGGCTTAAGATAAGAAAAATTATAATACTATCAATTGGGTATGGCCTGAGTGGTTGTATGATGGATTTTTATACTCCCCACCCAGGGTTTATTCTCATAAGTGACATGACAAAGCTTTGAGCTTCTATAGAATTCAGTTTACCCTTGGGTACCATCCTCAAGATCTGAAGAAGTGACCGATGGGTTTACTCAGGAAATGAATTACGCAAATAAACAATAACTAGCATATGTGAATCAATTGTTTATTATTATTATTATTATTATTATATATAGGGCACATAGATGGGAAAAATCAATTTCATTTGTAGTAAATTGATTTGCATGTGTTAGTTATTGTTTTTTTAATCAAACATTTTTAAATTTTCCACATAATAATTATATCTTTTTGTTTATAATTACAAATGTAAGTGAATTGATAAACAAAAAGGAGTTGATAGAGGAGCGGTGTGATGGCGATGGCGCTAGGGTTTCTGGTTGGTTTTTCAGGTTAGGGATGATCATTGGTTGCAGTAGTGGCGTGGAACGGGATCTAGTCTGGCGCAGAGCTTAAGGATACTTCATGGTAGGGGTCAAGGTAGGGGGAGATCACACAACTCCTCTTCGCGAAGGTTTAAACAAGGTTTTCTAACCATCTAGCATGGAGGGCAAGATGTAGACTTATGCGAACTTAGTGGAACTTTCGGCAGGTGTTGTCAGCGAACTTGGGGTGGTGCCAACAGAGGGTTTTGTGGGTTCGGGGGATTTTCTATCAGTTGAGACAAGTTCAAGGTTTTCTCCCACGCATTCTCTGTCATTTTATGATGGGTTGGAATACTCTGTGGGTTTGGATGTCAATTCCACAAGGAACGACTTTGGGGTTGTGGGGCTTGATTTGGAGTTATTCCCAACCTTGGGGACTCTCGGTTCGGGTGGAAATGGCCCCGAAATTGCGGAACTTGTCGAGGGGGGAAGTTGGGAGTCTTCCCCAAAGACATCATTAGGGATTAGTAATAACACAATGTTTTCTTCGTCATATGTTCTTCATGATGTGGACAATAACCTTGGAGGTGTGGTGAAGGATGTGGGTGTTTCCACAGGGATTGAAGTGAAAGGCAGGAAGGGCACGGTGCATGAACCCTCATTAGGGAACCCATTGATCTACAACACGGTTACGAAAAAAATTTCAAAGGGATAGAAGGGTGTTGAGGGTAGGAAAACCTCTTCGCACAAAGGAACTCAGTGTGCTCGTGACATGAAATGCTTTGAACGACTGGTTTTTGGGGATGATATAGATATGGACATGGTGGTGGAATTTTCGGAAGAGGTAGTGGTCGACAGAGTTAGGGGGGGAAACTCGGTATGGCCTTCTTGAGGGAATGGGTAAATTCAAATTGGTTGAGAGATATTTCAAAGATGCCACACATCCGACTTCTGGAAAGAGGTTGGTTTGCTTTTATTTTCGCTTCCAGGGAGGATGTAAACTGGGTTTTGTTGAAGGTGTGGAGTATGGCAGGGACGCCTATTGTGCTCAAAAGGTGGACTCCGACCTTTGATGCCAAAAAGGAGCAGGTGGATGAGGAACACATCTGTGTTCATTTGTCTGGTCTTCCTATGCAGTTCTGGAATTCAGTCAGTTTTGCAGCGATTGGGAATATGCTGGGTAGTTTCATTGAAGCGGACATGTCTTTTAAAGGGTCATGTCATATGTCGGTGGCTAGGATTCTGGTGCAGTTAGATCTTCGACCAGGCCTTCTGCAAGAATTGATCAATGAATCATCGTCTGGGTCTTTTGTTCAAACCTTAGACTATGAAGGTATTCCTTTCAGATGTCACAGGTGTCATGTTTATGGTCACGGGGTTGCGGACTGCACTTTAACATTCAAAGGAAAATCATGTTTCATTAAGGGAGATGTGCAACCACTAAAACATTAAAGATCGTCTTCGGATGGAAGATTGGAGGATGGTGGTTTTGAGGCGGCAACAGAGGCCCTTCCTCCTGAAAAGGAAATTTCAGGGTTCCCCACTCCCCCTATGGAAAAATGCTCGACACCTCTTGTTGTGGAATCAAAAAAGTCTTTTCTTCTAGCTGCAAAGGCTGGCCATCGGGCACTAGATTTATCGGATAAGTGGTCTCTCGACAACTTTTCGTCTATATTTTCTTCCTTATCTGATTCTATGGTTGTGGATGGAGTTTTGGGCGTTATGGTTTCGTTCCTCTTTGGGTTTTGAAGGGGCATTCTCCTGCGATCCTAGCTCCAATCCTTTGTCTTATTACCTCTAGTGGTGATTATTATCCTCCTCCTTTAGTCTCGTCAATGGCCTCAAAGTTGGGATCGTCGATTTCTAGTGCTCTTTTGTCATGTTTGGCTTCTTCCCAGGATACTTCAGTCACTTTGGCGAAAGTATGGGGTTCTGGTCCCAATTTAACCGGGGTGTCTATTGGCTTACTATCCCCCTCTTTTTGTCCTCAAGTCTCCCCTAGTACTAATCCTACTATGTGTTACCCTGTCGATATCCATTAAATCAACCTCAGATGACAACAGGGTTTGTTATACACTTCAGAATAGATCCATTATCAAATAGGATTGTTCAATGGGTGGGGAGGATGCATAGGGGGGGCGTGGCCTGGGGAATTTTCCCCGAGCTACATTGTCTGGAAAAGGTCGAGGTAAAAAGTCTCACCTTTTCTTGGCCCAAGATCGGGGCAGGATTGATTTGGCCTTGGGTAGGCAATCTTCCATTGAATGGGCGCTTAGAGCAAAGAAAACCCAAGGGGAGATTACCTCATGAAAATTATGTCCTTCAATTGCCATGGGTTGGCAAACCCGTCAAAAAAATCATCCTTAAGGAGATTGGTGGATTTAATTTCTCTGGAGGTTATTTTTCTACAAGAAACCTTGGGGGTCAGTGAATCAGTGGTATCGATACTTGCATCCTTTCTACCTGGTTGGGATTTTGCAGCAGCGGATGCTAAGGGTCGTTCTGGTGGTTTAGCTACTGGGTGGTTATTAAAGAAGTGTAACTTTGAAAGTGTTTGGGGATTTGAGTCAGGGATTGGTTTGAACTTTTTCTTAACAGATCTGGGTCACTCTATGACTATTATAAATATCTATGGACCCTATTTGGATAGACAAAGATATTGGAACTCCATTACTAAGTGCACTTGGTTTAGTGAGCGAGATGTAATTATCGGTGGTTACTTCAATTTCTCTTTCAGGGTAGCGGAGGTTTGGTGCACTCGAGATGTACCGGACCCATTAACCAACTATTTTAAAAAAAAGTTGGATCCATATGGACTGATTGATGTCGAGCCCTCGAAACAAAATCCAACTTCGCGAAATAGAAGGGTGGGTGATGACAGGGTGGAAAAGCGTCTAGATCGGTTTTTAGTGGCGAAGGGTTTGATTGAGTCTTTGGCACTATTCAAACAATGGGTTTTGTGTGGTGGTGAATATGATCATAGTCCGATCATGATGGAGTTATGGGGTAGGAGAAGGAGAGCCCCTAGCCCATTTAATTTTTTGAGGGCTGGTTATCGGATCCAGATTACCAAGCTTTATTTAAGGGTTTGTGGACTCTAGTTTCCATTGATCAACAATCTCCAACGACTGTACAGTTTGTGAGGAACTTAAAGAGGATCAAACAAGCAACTATTAATTGGGCCCATGAAAAAAAGATTAAAGAGGAACAAGAATTATGTCTCATTGAACAATCCCTTCAGGAGATGCTCGAAGGTTATGGGAAGGGGTTCCATACCCAAGTTGATAAGGAGAATCTAGTTAATTTGAAAAAAAGGCGAAGATCTTTATTGTAGGAAAAAAAAGCTCTGTGGAGGTTAAAGAGTCATTTTATCTGGCTTTCTTGTGGGGATGAAAACACAAAATTATTTCAAGCTTTCACCAAAAGTGTGAAGACCTAAATAGTAGCACATTACCCCTTAATTAGAGAATATTACATTAGTAATGTTATTTTATTTATGTCGTCTTGGGTCCATTAGTTGTAATTGTACCTCCTAGTATCCTATATATACCAAGGAGACCTTTTCATTTGGAATCATCTTGATTTGGAAATTTATGTGGTGTATATGGAGGTTGGCCCCTCAAAGAGACTTATTATCTGAAATTCTCTCTTTTTCAAGGCGTTGAGTACTTATTCTAAGGTTTTTTTATGCTATCTTGATATTTGGTTCCTAAAATTTGGTATCAGAGCACAAGGTCTTGGGGTTTCGCTGCTACACCTGAGACACCTTGGGAATTTTTGCTATAACTTTTTTTCTATGGAATTTCATAAGGAACCCCTTGGAGGATATTTATCAGACGGATCAAGGTACATGCGGTAAAAATTCCATCTCCTAAGACCTTATTCTTTCGGAGATATATCCTATGTAAGATAGGGTTCTGAATTCATCCCTAATTTAGTCATCTCATAATTTTCGCTATAAAAAATTTCCTGTAAAATTTCAGACCCTGAAATCCTAAGGATATTCATAGAAATTATTAAGATATTTGTGATAAAAATTTCAGCTTCTGGGTCATCCTACTTTTGTAGATACACCCTGTGCAAAATAGGGTATCTGACTAGTCATATTAACTAGTCTCAAACAGGTCTTCCGGGTAAAATAGTGGCATCTTCTTCAGTGAGTATCCAAATTAAGTGAGACCAGTTGCATTGGATAGTGGAAAATCTGCAATATTTCTGGTACAATTTTCAGAATCAAATATCAGATATTGTGATCTTGGAACGCTTTCCAAGTACGTTGTCCTAGAAGGGAAAAAAACCAGCAAGGTGTGGGGAAGTTACCATAACTTCCACTTGACACATCCAATTTTGATCAGACTTATGGAATTGCAAAGAAGACATATCAGAGAACTACAAAAATAAATTTTCAGACCCAGAAGGGTCAAAATTTTAGAGATATAGCAGAAGAAATATCGTCTAGCAGAACCACCTCGAAATCAAGGTTTAAAAGTGATACTTGGCCAACATGCCACCAAAAAAGGGAACTTATACACCAATTAAACCTTCAAACAGTCCTACTTGGACTCTTAATGAAGGTGAAGAAATGTGCAAAGACATAAATGATTTACAAAAGAAGACAGTAGCAAAAGATGAACTACAAGGAATGATGGATTCAACTGAAGCTAAGTTGGAGGCAATAATGGATACTAAGATGGAGGGTTTAAAAAGGGAGATCATGGAAGGATTGAAAAATTTTCTAATAGAGAGGACACNATTTAGGGAACTGTATATTATCGTTAGATGATGATTTTGAGATAGATGTAGATGATAAAGATACAGAAGAAAAAATTCAAAAAAATGAAATAAAAGAAAATGTATATAATACTGGCACATGGAAAATGTTTTTTGATGGTACTTCCTCCTATCTTGGAGCTGGGGATGGAGTACTCCTTATTACCCTTGATGATCAATTTTTGATCCCTTTTTCTTATAGACTCCAGTGGTATATAGACTGTACAAATAATGTATGTGAATATGAGGCTTTAGTACTCGGTTTAGAAGATGCAAGAAAAATGAAAATTAAAAATATTGAAGTCTTCGGTGATGCTGAATTAATCATAAAACAAGTAAATCAGCAATATCAAGCTAAACATCCTAGACTAAGGTCTTATAGAAATTGTGTATGGGATTTAATTGAGAATTACTTCACTTCTGTGAATTTTCATTACATCCCTAGATCCAAAAACCAACAGGCCGATGCTTTAGCTAAAGCTACATCAACGTTTAGCCCCCCAACGACTTTTAATTTAAAATACCATATTCAAATGAGACGTCGTCCTTCCATACCTGATAATGTACAACATTGGCAAGTTTTCGAAGACGATGAGCAACTTAGATAGTTTCTTGAATCTTTAGATGATTTTTCAGAAACATATAACGATCATGAGAATCAAAATGATCCAAGTTGGATCATGCAGGAAGGGGAAGATGCAAAAGAGTTTCATGATAAAATAGCTAATCACCGGATGCTTGTTCTAAAAAACAATCAAATC
>JZKD02S1540474.1:0-10459 GCA_000966675.3 Picea glauca | reverse complement strand
AAAACTATAGTGTAAAGGATGGTGACACACCATGAGTGGGGGGGGATATCCCACAATATAGAACAATAATTTGATGATATGAGGGTAGAGGAAACCCCTCCAGATTTGGCTGCAACCGTAAGAATCCTCATGGAGGAATTATAGATTTTTAAGGTTGACAATGAAAGGATAATAAAAGAACAGGAAAAAAAATTGAAATTAACACAGTCCTACTGCAAATCCTATCAGATATACAAAGGTTGTTGCAACATGGACCAACAACCATTCATGTGGACATACATCATACTAAGAAAACTCAAATTCCACATGAGATATAAAAGCATGGTCCTAAAAGTGGCCACATAAGGAGGAGAACCTAAAATAAGTCCCAACATGGAGCCAATAGACACTCAATGGAAGAATCCTCTGGTGAGGAAGCTGACAACTCCAAGGAATCTTCTAGTATAAAAACTAGTTCTCATTCCCAGAGGAGAAGAAAGAAGAGGAAACATTCCAAGAGCCCTGACCCTGAAGAGTTTAATAAATCCAAACCACCCACTTTCGATGGAGAAATTAAAAATGGGGAAGAAGAAAAAGATTGGCTACTAGGCTTGAAGAAGTACTTCAGAGTCCAAAACTAGTCTGAAAACTTAAAGGCTCGAATAGCCAATTTCATCTTGAATGGAAATGCCTCCATTTGGTGGGAGGGCCTTAGGAATCCATGAGAAGGACTTGTCAAGGAAACAATTTGAGAAGTAATTTAAGAATAAGTATCTGTCAAAAAAATACTTTGATGGGAAGACCAAGGTTTTCTATGAACTCAAGATAGGGAAACTTACGATAGATGAATATATCAACAAATTTCTTGAGCTGATAAGGTATGCGCCCTACATAAAGGATGAAAAGGTAAAGATGCAACAATTTATTAGTGTAACTCCTCAGTCCGTCTAGGACATAATTGAATTTGATGAACCAAATACTTTAGAGGACACTATCTGGAAGGCAAGGTACTACTATGAGAAATTCAAGAATAAGGAAGAACCTCATAAGGACTGCAAGAACAAAGGAAATTTGGGATTGAAGAAGAATGGGTTTAAATCCTCAAGATTTAAGAAAAATGGGAAAAGTTCTAAGATGATCCTTCCTACTAAAAGTGTATATCAACAAAATTTTCCATCTCAGAGTGGTAATAAAGCCTTTGGAATAGCCCCAGGTAAGAATGATAATACCAAAAGAGAACCCTTGAAATGTTGGGGTTTTGGAGAAGAAAATCTACTAAGGGACTTCCCACATAGGAAACAAGACAATAGGAGGGTCTACAACATCCAAGAGGATACCACAATCAATGATGTGGCTAGGAGCATGCCACAAATTTATGTAGCCTTGGTTAATAGACATGATGACCATTGTTGGGGTGAGAAAAAGGTATAAATATTCTCCCTGTTACCTTGGTTTATGATATATTCTTTGTTGACTTTTATATTGGTTTGAAGTAATTAGGGAATAAAATAATTAAAAATATCTTGAAAATTATATTAAATAATATTAGATATTTTCTAAACTTTGGGTTTTGAATTGCTTTGATTTTATGTAGAAATGGGCAATTGTTGTTAATTAAGGATAATCAAGTAGATCATGAATATGTACATACCATTGAATATTAAATAAATCAGGCACAAAATGGTTCAAGGAAGATCGATTTTTATGTTGAAATTTTCTTAAATAGTAAAAGAAATCCTGAGGATCTATTGATCCTCAGGATATCTTAATTCACTTGTCTTATTGTAATATATAAAGAGAGTGAACCATAGAGAGAGGGATACCAGAATTATGATCTCCTAAGTGTCGATACTATGTATAACAATAGAGTTGTAAATGACTTATAAATTATGGAATTAATGGAAGTTTCAAGTGTTCTGACCATTTCTGTATATTGAGTTTTTCATAACAGTATTTTCTGGAGACCATGGGCCCAGTCGACAAGAGCTACTATATTATCTGTAATTTATTTATTCCATGGTAATTTTGCGGGTTGACATTTCCTTTAATAGTTAGAATAGATTCATTAATGTGGTGTTTCTATTACAAATTTATTGTGTCATTCCATTCGCAGAGAGTAGATGTTCTATTTGGAAATTATCGATTGTTGTTCCATTACCGATTGTTGTCAATTTATTGCTTGCTGATTCTTTTCATTAAGTTTGCATTTGTTGTTCCTTTCATTAAGTTTGGATTTGTTGTTCTTTTCATTAAGTGAAAATTTTTTGTTCGTTCTTAAATCTAAATAGATCAATGTTCCTTTCAAATAGGTTAATTAATCACTGTTCTTTAAGAGATTGAATCATTGGCATTTTTTGTAGATTAAATTTTTGTTTCCTGAATAGATGGATGAGTTCAGTAATTAATTGATGTTTCTCTTCAAGGTGTGTTATTGCTCAAAATATATTTCTTGTTGATTGAATTATTAGTTTCGGGTTTTTTAGTTAATATGTGAAGAGCTTGATTGTTACAGTAATTTAGATGAATTCGGATTTACCAGAAATGAACTATCTACACGATTTAAAACTCTACAACTTATCTGCATAGATTTTGCTAACAATCTTGAGAGAAAAAAGGAATCCATGATTGATAAAATTAATGTTAGACTAAGGTTGTTTTTAGGACATATTTAGAAGCCAACATTTTGGTATCATTGCCGAGGAGATTTTCAAGGATAGTATAGGTTGCATCTCTGAAAGGGTGAGGTATTAAAAACGAAAGGTAAAAACTTGCGCAGGAAACAAGTAAAATGGTTGTGCCAATGCCTACCTTTAGCTGATGCATAGAGGTTACATAGGTGCATAGAAGTTTCTTCAGTGCGTATGAATAAGAATAAATAAACTGAAAAAAAAAAAACCTTACCAAAAACTACAAAATATCAGGGCTCGGTGGTCCCTAGAAGGAGCACTTTTGTAGATGAAATTATCCCAAAGGATGAATATGAAGCCTTGGCTAGACCTTGAAAAGGTTCTACCCGAGTCCCTCAAGAAAAAAATTCATCGACTGTAGCTCGCGCTGAGGTTCATAGTAGAAATGAAATAACTAAATAGAGTTTCCAAAGTAGACACACTCCACTTTTCGGTCCTTTAGGCGAGTGAAATTCTTGTAATTTGAGAGAAGGAGAAGGGGAGACTAGTGGAGTTGTCAAGGAAAACACAAAACCACCTGAACTTGGATCTCCTGTGATTCTGGAAGGAGAAGGAACACTTGAAATCCCAAACATAGCTAGTGTGGAAAAACCTCCTAACGGACCAAGTAATCATTGTTATGGAACTTATCAGTAAATGCGGACATAAACATATATCCTTAGATCCACCTAGATCTAGAACAAAACAAAACATAATATGATGCTTTCCCTGAGCTCTAATCATTGAGTTTACCATCAAACGAAAGATATGTGACATATTGTTTAAATTTCGCTTCATCTTTTCATCATCGTCTTAGCTCCACTCGAGTGCTCTTATGATATTAGATCTGCAAGAGAACACAAGCCAACCAAATTGAAAGCAATATAATATACTCAATGATAACTTATGTATGTGATCAAGGAATCATACAATAAAACAAATAAAGTTTTATTGGAAAGAAACATATTACCGTATCATATTAAAATGAAAGTGGAGATTACAACCAAATCCTCGATGTTGCAAGGTTCCCATCTGATGACCCTTTTCTCCAACACACACAGTTTCTCCAATCCTTGAATGAAGAAGATCCACAATGACTTGATAAACTGAAAAGAATCTCTCAAGAATGATCCAATGCAAAATTATCCATACAATCTTAGCCTTATTCAACCTTCATTAAACTTATCCCTTTCCATGATAAATCCCTCTTTATAAAGGGGAAAGAGAGATGGTTAAAGATATTAGGATGATCCCACCAAATCAGAGAAGCGAGTAGGATCCCAACCATACAGATTCCACCTCACCTTATAGAAGATCCCCTTCTAGAAATTTCATGAAGGGTGACTTTTTATTAGCCTTTTGACATTGTCGCACCCTAGTTGTAGGGTATCTTGCGAAGACTCTCAAACTAGCTTTAGGGAAGAGGGCGACGACCCTCTTTAATAAGGTTTTTGATAAGAGAAAGTCAGTCACCTTTCTCATGAAGATAGGCTCTTTTGGGAACATGAACACATCTTTGTCAATGGATCATCAAGATGACCAAAATAATGTGTGACAATCATCCACCCTGAGTAGAACTCCCATACCAAGAAATCCCTGAGGGTTATTGGAACATTTTTGACCAAATGGCACAACAAAATCAGTCGCGACCCCAAACCCACACTACCACTTTGGAATATCCTATAGTCAATCCGGTTTCCAATGCCCCAATGAAATCCATTCCACTATGGAATCTTCGAACCTTCAATTGATTGATATCCAAGGACACTGATGCGTTCTTATTCGAATTTGATGTCCTATGTAGAGGCTATGACTATACCTCTGAACTCCAGAAACTAAATCTATTTCCTTCCACTTTAAAAGGAGAATCTTTACGATGGTTTATGGGACTAGGGGGAGGAACTATAAATTCATGGGACAAAATGAAACAAGCCTTCCTTACAAAATATCAATACTATTGTACAACCAGGGATTTAAAGGATGAAATATTTAAAATGGTTTCAAAAGAAAATGAAACACTAGAAGAATATGTTGAAAGATTTCAATATAACCTGTAGAGTTCACCTTATGGTACACTACCAGGTGAGGTACTTAAAGCCACTCTAATAAAAGGTATGAAGGATGAATGGGTAGAGATGTTAAATTTTATGGGAAAAGGCGATATTTATCAAGAAACGTATGATGAAATTGTCTAATTGTGCATCAGGTGTTTGCGCAACAATACACGAACTATACCAAGAATATGAGGTCCCATCACCAAAAGTAGAAACATTACTAGTGGGAGTGTCACCCGAGAAGAAATTGGTAATCTTTTGGAAAATTTTAAAACTGACATTTTGGGTACTCTAACTACGCAATTGGATGTTCTACAGGATAAACAGAGACAGGAAGAACAAAAATAGTCATTGGCTATATTTTGTCCATGGTGCAAAAAGAAACATAGTCCACAGGAATGTCCCTTGGACATGGTTTGAACTTGCGTTATCTATGCCAAATATCACATGACAGAACAATGTCCATGACTTCCAGGACTAAAGGCCGTCTTTAAAGAAGTAGAAGAAGAAAAGGAACTGATATATCTGATGGCTTAGCGTTTCCAATGGAAGGCTCATCCCCCAGGTATGCTACAAGATCCTTCTTCTTTCTTTCCTGCACAATATAATCAACACCATAATCCTGGAAATACATGGCAGGGAAAACCATTTGTTAACCTCACCTGGAAGTCTCAACATTATCCTATTGTACCTTGGAAAAATCAATCAGTTGCCACCCCTTCTTGGCCTAACCTATAGTACTCTACCCCATTTTGGCAGAATTCAAATAATAGTCCCTATCCTTCACAATGGACTAGCAAAACTTTCCAAGCTCCCAATTGGACTGAAAACTAGCATCCCCTAATGGGAATGACTAATAAACCTATGGGAATGGTCCCAAAATCTCCACTTCAATTTCCTCAAAATCACCGACCTCAAGTATGCCCCCAACTATGAGCTCAACCCAACCCGAATCCTAATAACAGACTAGTCCAACTCGTGCAAATTGTCAATAATTTGGAAGGTGAAATGAACTTTGTAGGATGAAATGAGCTTCGGTTAAGGTCATGGCATGTAATTTATCCTAAGGAAAGTAGAATTCATCAAGAACAAGAGAACGAGAAAGATAGAAAACCAACAATAAATCCATCAACTTTGGTTATAACGGAAGAAGCAGAACAAGGGGAAAACATGGCTGAGCAACCAATTCTTGATAAAAACATAATTTCTTCTCCCCCATTCCCTGAAAGGATAATGATAGCTAAAATAGATGTATATCCCAACTTTTATATCGTCGGGGAACTAAAATATTTATGTGTTAAAATCCCACTCCTATAGGCTATACAAGATATTCTTATTTATGCAAAATTAATTAAAGAATTATGTGGGAAACATCCCAGAAAAAAAACTAAGAATCCATCAAATATTCATGTGGTAGGAGCCTTATCCGATATCATTTTAGGAAAATAGGAGCCAATCAAGTACACAGACCCATGAAATCCTGTGGTAATAGTTTAGATATAGGGCTTCTCTTTCTCAAATACACTAGTTGATTTGGGAGCAACCATGAATATTCTAACCACCAATACCTGTAACGTCCTGGGTATCACCTCCTACCAAACAACTTAAAATTTCTTATAATTGGCTGATAGATTGATGGTTAAACCATAAGGCACATTACAAGACATAGAAATCTCAGTCGACTCTTGGGAATACCCAATTGATTTCCTTGTTACTAACCCAATAAGTAGACTAGATGGACACCCATTAATATTAGGGCAACCGTGGCTAGCAACAACAGATGCATACATAGGATGTCGCATAAGAAACATGACAATTTCTAGAGGAAGTACTATAAAAAACCTTATCTTGTATCCTCTAGCCAAACCAAGTCTGCATGTCATACACCAGTAGTTGAAACCACCTATATATCTGGAAGAAAACACATGCCCTCCTCTCACACTAGAAGAAGCTCTTGGGATAAAAAATCAATTAGAAGATGACATGATCAACAACTTCATTAACAACCCAACTGTTATAGGTAACCAAACATGTCAAATGCTAAAAGCCACTTTAGACAATGAAGTGCAGGGAGATTCTTTGTAAGAATTGATTGATCAACATATTCCCACTACTGCTGACCATAATAACATTTCAATTGAAAGTGTATCAGGAAGGTTTCTAAATATTAACGCCAATTTGAATGATCAACAACATAAAAAATTAATCCAGATCCTCTCTAAATACCAACAGGATTTTTCTTGGGAATATTATGACATGAAGGGCATCGATCCCCAACTATGCACACATCATATCTATATCGAAAAATATGCCCGACCCATCCGACATCATCAATGCATATTAAACCCTCATCTTAGGGACATTGTGACACAAACACAGATGCACTCTATGTCCGCTCACAAGATCATTCAATCACTTCCCGAGCCGAAGCGTCTCTTTTGATCCCCACGGGAATCGCTATTCACAACAATCCACAGGTCCTTCTTGCCCTGTCATGGCCTCTACAAGTGCCTGTGACGTTTCCCTCCAAAATGGAGTACGTGTTTCCACAACAGGAAATACAATGATTGGGCTTCAGGGTTTTCTGTTTTCCAATGTCGAGAACCTCTATTCTAGCGATCAACCGGTTGCCGATTACCTGAAATGCACCTTCAACATTTAGCCCCTAGGCTATCTCTGGGCCCACATGACCAATTCTCATATGACCGTAGCCATATGTCCTTCGGGATTTGTTGATGCGAGAGCCCGATCTTTTGTCCTCTCGACTGCCAAAATGCCGATACGCGAAATGCCGATATGGTGCTTGTCCCGACCTTCTCTCCTCCTTTCACTATTTCGAGTTTTAAAACAACAAAATACTTCGACGCCTTGTCCTTGTAACTCCCAAAGCTTCGATTCCCAATTTCCCGAAGTGACGTCAGCTGACCCTGCAATGGAACCTTCCACCTTGTCGAGGTTTCAGACTTTGTGGTATCACAAATTTGGATACAAAACTCTTCTGTCCTCTTAAATCCCCAGTGACTGAAATCCCGGTGGATTCCTTGATCTCCTCCATGTGTCCCAAATGGATGGATGGCTCTGATGTGTTTCAGGGTTTTCTCCCTGGAGATTTCCGATCTCCTATCTTCGAGACTTTCGATATCCCGAACATCGATATCCCAATGCACCAATGCCTTTCGAGACTTTCACCCTCCTGTTCACAAAGTTTAAAACTCATGTAGCTCATGTCAGATCCAACGACTGACGGGTAATTGTACCAAGATCTGATGGTCCATATCCTTTCTCCTGTGCGCTCCTCTGTTGCACTACCTCCTGGTCGTGAAATCTTCTCAACAGTCTAGATCTCTTTGGCTGAATCCAATGGAAGCTTTTGCTCCTCCCGAGCTTCTGCACGTTCTTCCCAAACTTGGAAGAATTTCAATTTTTCAAAGGCATCAACCTTTGCCTTCTTTCTTCTCTACTAACTCTTCAAATTGAGTCCTCCCGAGCATATATGAAAACGTTGTCTCTCCTGAGATTTGGGAACTCTGAACTCTTCAAAGAGTTCTGCGGCTTCTGCACTCCTTGCAGTTATGCTCTGTACATTGAAAGAACTACTCCTCCTGAGATTTTATCTTCGAACCCTTGAAGGATTATTCAAATCCCGTGCCCCATCATGATCTCTGCACACATAAAGCGCTATCTCTTCTGAGCTTCTCTTCTCGAATCATCAAAGGATTTTGATGTCTGCACTCCTACAGAGTCTTCGCACACACACAAAGGTGTTGTCTCTTATGAGATTTCCTGCTCCTTATAACTTAAGGGAATAAATATTCTTTCCTTCTCCTGTAGATGGAGAATTACGAGGCCCTTTTGGTGCTCAGTCTACTCAAGAAACCTATTGCTAAGTATTT
Source organism: Picea glauca (assembly GCA_000966675.3). Taxonomy (NCBI): domain Eukaryota; kingdom Viridiplantae; phylum Streptophyta; class Pinopsida; order Pinales; family Pinaceae; genus Picea; species Picea glauca. The sequence continues at coordinate 1,867 of JZKD02S1540474.1, read as the reverse complement.
GTGGGTATTCAATAACCCTATGAATACGCTCAATTCCCACTTGGCCGAGCCTCTTATAGAACCCCTCAGAGCTTTCACCTTCTTCTGAACTCAACAGAATCCCTTTCGTGCACTTAAAGTACTTACTCCATGCCCACCTGGAAGAGTATCAATAATCCTCCGTGATTATTGCTTCTTACGAACTCACAACAGAGTTCCCCTGTGCATCACTATGCATATGCTCAATGCCCACTTGGAAGAGCTCTTACAGAACTCCTCAGAGGTTTTGTCTTCTTCTGAACTCAAAAGAGTTCCTTATGTGTGCTCTGGCACTTACTCAACACCCTCTTGGTAGAGTGTCAAGAATCCTCAGTGATTTTTTCTTCAATGAACTTATAGTCGAATTCTCCTTCTGTGCACTCCTTGCACTGGCTCAATGCCCACCTGGCAGAGCTTTACAGAACTCAAGAAGAGTTTTTTTCTACAACTGTGTTCTTCTCCATAGCCTTGCCTCCTTAGTTGTTCAGAAACCTCACAGGTCTTTCTCCCTAGTTGTTTCTTTCGGCTTCTGTGCCCACCTGGAACGCCTCTGTCTGACTCCGCAGAGTTCATAAATGCACCCTCTATGCACGGCTATCAGAACCCACAACATTCTATCACACCTTCTTGGTGTGAAGCCCCAAAGACCTCTCAAGCCTGAAACTAGAACAACTCATGCAAATTCATAAACATAATGTACATTTATAGCATATAAAGAACACTCACGGACATTCATTCAACACCAGAAATATGTAGAAAAAATTGTTGTTTATATTAAATGGAAAATACCTGTTTGTACAAGGTGTTGTTGAGCACAGCTTGTAACAAGGTCTCAAATCTTCTCTTCTCTTCTCTTTGCTAACTCAATAATTCTACTAACTATTACAAAATGAGATCCAAAAGATCTTTTTTACCTAAGGGGGTTCTCCGAGCTCTTCCCTCCAAACCTCAACTACTCTACTCAATTACATTCAATGGCTGTCTAGTCCGCAGATTGGATCTAGATTACAGGCTTACAAAACATTAAAGGCCTTCTTATCTACAGCCTATGTAAAGGCACAGCTTCACGGCTCAACAACCTAAACATTTAATTACATTCAATTAATTACATTCATTTGAATAAAAAACGAGGGTTGTGCCTCTCTTCAGTAATTGAATTCATGCACTTGACATGGATGGCTAGCTGGCTAGATGACGTGAGATGATCCTCCTGCATCATACTCCTTAGCTACAAAATTCATGAGCTCCTTCTCATGATCTTCCCCTCTCAATTGGGGAAATCCTCCTAGATCCCAAACAAATTTCTGGAGCTGTTCATCTGCTCCATCTCCCTGCTGCTGCTGCTACTTATGCACTACTGTTGCTGTTGTTGCTTCTTTTCTGCTCAGCTGCTCCTCACTGCCAGTCCTTGGTGACATGATCATCAGCTCTTGGATCTCCTCGATCACTTCGTCCAGTTTCTCCAGTGGCTAGCTCTACTCATTCAGTCTCCTCAGCTGAAAAAATTTTCTGTAGTCGAGTAGATCGCAATGATCTCCCATGTCTGCTTCATCAGCTACTTCCAACTTTTCCTTTTGGATGTGCATTCCCTGCACTATCACGCTTCTCTCCAGGGCTTCAATCTGCTCATACAGATCAGCCAAAGTAATTTTGTCTGCTTCTTCTGTTGATACTTAGAACACATCACCAAAAGACTTCATCCTCCCTTGAAATCCGACCTCCTTTTACTTCTTCTTCCCTCTGAAATTTGACTTGTATCAAATGAATGTATAATGATGTTTATTTATACCATTTATGTCACTTCCTTTTAACATTAGGGCCGACTTGACACTTTCTTATTTTGTAATTC
>JZKD02S1540463.1:0-10459 GCA_000966675.3 Picea glauca | reverse complement strand
GGAAGACCCTGGATTTTAAATACAATCTGTATATGTTAGCATTTTGTTCATCTGCGTATTGATTGTTGGAATATATATATACGATCTGTCAATATTGTTTAAAGATCCCTGGCATTGAAAAAAATACTGAAACGGATTGACATTTGCATTCTGTACGTATATATATATGATCTGGCAATATTTTTTAAAGATCCCTGGCATCGAAAACAATACTGAAACGAATTGACATTTGCATTCTGTACGTATATATATACGATCTGGAAATATTGTTTAAAGACCTCTGGCATCGAAAACAATACTGAAACGAATTGACATTTGCATTCTGTACGTATCGAGGTTTATGGTGGAGAACAGAATATAACTCAAGGAGATCAGGGATTGAAGGTGTCAACTATCCAGGAAATGAGCGATTAAGATCTGAATGGAGTCCAGCAACAAAGGATAGACGGCCAGGTATCAGCGGAAGGTGAATGGGTCAATTTTTAATGCGTTTTGGGGATTTCCGTTGAGTCCACGCGTCCATTAGTGTGTGGGAACGGAAATTTGAGGTAAGTACAAATAATAGTGTTGAATTGATTTCCGTTGGGAACCACGTGTTTCTTATTATATGGGAACGAAATTTGCATGGAGGGTACAATCCGTACGGTAAGTAAATTTCCGTTGGGTCCTTTTTGATATATTAGAAATTCATATAGAGATTTACATCTTTATGCCAAGTCTTTTCCGTTGGGTGCTAAACAAAATAAAAAGTGTTTAATTTGGCAATCTAAGAGGAGTCCTGCCAAAATAAAATAGAATTGCCAAATATGGTGATGGATAACTAAGTTTATCTCTGTCAAAGAATGATGAAGACCATATGCAAGGAAGATTCCAGTACAGAGATATTCTGGAATACGAGTCTGCTTAATATTGGGCAGGTGGTACCTGCATTAGTATCTTTGTCCAAAGAAGAAGAAGAATATATTGCAGCAAGAACATGTTTCACTCAGGTTCTCTGGATTAATTAGACCTTGCAGGATATACATGTGGAATATGATTATACTATTATGATAATTTGTGATAAAACTAGTGCTATCAGTATCTCCAAGAATCCAGTAATGCATTCCAAGACGAAGCACATTTTGATCAAGTTTCACTTTCTATGGGAACATGTCACATAAAAGAACATCAAGCTAGAGTACATTCAGACAAAAGCAAATATTGTGGATATATTCATCAAACCTCTTATGAGGGAGAGCCTTGAGTATCTTTGTCAGAAACTTGGAGTAGTTTCTGCCCCATAGTGATTCACACGACATAAGACGCAATAAGATAGGGGGAGAGCAGCAAGAGACATGAATAATCCAAATAAAGAATAGTTTGAATGATTTTCATATACATCAAATAGTTACACGAGGAATCACAATGAAGAGGAATCATAGGCTTGTAGATAGGGGGTGCATCCCCAAGGAAAATTACCCTTTGACATTGATGCCTGGAAATGAAGAGAAAAAATATATGCATGAAGAAGTCAGGGGAATAAATGGCCATAGAGGGAGAAATGATCACAAGGGGATCATGCATAGGAGCATGAGTGTTACCATGCCATCAATGTTTCCATCAATGCCAAAGGGGGATATTTTTGAAATATTGGTTGTCATCGATGTCAACCCTTGAAAAAGTATGGTAGCCCCAAAGGTATGGGTATGGAAACCATAGTTGATCAAGGAAAAAGATCATAAAGGATAGTTTGAATGCAAGTAAATCACTCATGGATGGATATTACTTGTCATGCCATTTCCGGTGATAAGTGGTACGCCACATAGTTCTTCACATTTGAGGAGTTATTTCCTTATGAAGGTAGAAACCATGAAGAATGCTCAAGACCCTAGTTAGTTACAAGAATTTAATGAAAGGGTAAAGTGGTTGTAACAAGAAATTTAAGAAGCCCCTAAGATTAAGGAAATAGTTTGCCCAAAAAAATTATAAATAAACCTCAAGGAGTCATTCACAATTACATTCAATCACTTATTCTATTGAGCATATTCTAGTAAACTAGTGATCTATTTGGAAATTTTGCAATGGTGAAATATGAGGTAGCGACGAGTGAGAAGTGCGGGTGTTATGGGGTTGTATAGGACAACAAATTTTTCTAAGGAAACCCTAATTTGGTTTACCCTCATGGGTCAAACCACTAGTGTCCATCGAGGTACCCCCGCGAGTTTCTGATGGCTTGTCACTCGAGACCCCACGTGCCAGGATGTCTTAGTTCCGCGAGGACAATACAAATTTGGGGGTTATGCTAATACCATGTCCCAGAAGTTATAAATGAGCTTACAGGTAATATCTACTATGTATCAGGTTAGCTATAGAGGTATTGATATGATTATGTTCTTTTTGTGATGGTTATACTAGGTTATGGTATGATACATGCTTGAGGTATATTTGGTTTGGCACATGATTGAGGTACATCTTGGCTACATGGTTGATAGAGGTGCATTCTTGTATCTGGTTATGATATGATTGTTATGGTTCAGATTTTAGATGTGGATGTATGGTATTGGTTAAGGTATACACTTGATGTATGGTTTCATATGCATGAGGTACATGCTTGGGTTCTTTGAGACACCTCATTGATGCCATGGTACATGTCTATACATGATTGATGCCATGGTATATGGTATAGGTTTTATATGTGGTTGATTCTCCAGTACATGTTATATGATGTCATGGTATCTACATTTGGAATATCTTATGTGTAATGTACCCAACCACCCATAGATCGGGCATTGTTGGCCCTTAACCAAGTTTTGAAGTTACTTGGTCATATTTGACCATTTTTGGGACTTCGACAGCCTGTCGAAGACGGAGCACCAGACGAAGCAGAGATCATGGAATCTTGGCCCACTTTTGGACCCCCTTTTTGGGTTTTGGGACAATGTAATGGGAAAGGGATGTCGACCCGTGGGTTTACCCACACTTAGGCCCACGTTTGTAATGTATAAATAAAAATCTAGGCATCTAGTAAAAAAGGATTGTATCTATGTGATGAAAGCTAAGTGCTAATAGTCTATGTAAGTTCTCAGTGCATGACTGTAGAAGGGTTACAGAGCTAAGTGCAAGTTGTTGTAGAATTTATAGAAGGCTTTGTGTTGTAAGTGAAAGGAAGAAGGATCTAGCGAGATGCACAGATCTTTTGTCCTGTGCATAGTAGGGTTTTTGGTGGCTTTGTGCCTGTAAACGATTGGAGACACTAATAAAGAAGAAGAGTTGGTGGACGTAGCCCCAGGGTGGGGGTGAACCACGTAAATATATGTGTTATGCTCTGTGCTTTGACTTGATGTGTTTATCTCAGCTTTGGCTAAGTGCTTTGATATATTTAGATAGGTCTACTTATGCTTTGTGCTTCATTAGATGTATATGAATAGTAGATCTGATATGTATGAATATGCTTAGTGATGATCTACTGTATCTGACTTGTTTTACTATTGCTAAGTGCTAAAATTACCTTAGATCTAAGTGAATACTGCGATGCTCTATACTATCTGAGAAGTATAACAAGGGTTGAATATTGATGAATGATTAATGCTAAGTGTTTTGTAAGAAATATAATCACAGATTTGTGTCCCAACTAAAGTTGCATACACCTGAGTCTTGCAACCACCCCTACCTCTACCTTGGGTGAGACTTCATCTACTTCGTAGGTGTTTTTGAAAGGGCCGGTAGTTAGGGTTTTGTTGGTGCATTGTTGTAGCGTTGAACCCTGGGTCTATCCCTGTGCCAACAAATGGTTCCGTTGCTGAGACCTGAAATTATGATTGCTGGGAACTGAGGAAGAATAAGCTTTGTGCAAAGATTCATCCTGAAACTGTGGAAGCTCTGTGTGTGGATATGTTCCCTAGTGCGCAGTAATCCACTTGATCTGAAAATATCTATGCTAAATAAGGAAGGACAGATCTGAAGAAAAGAAGCAAGATCTGAACGCTTTGTGCTCTAAAGGTAAAAGTGGAAGTTTCTAAAGAAAAGAGGTCAGATCTGCAGAAAAAAGGTAAGATCTGCAAGCTCTATGCTCTGATAAAGGTAATATTAGTTAAAAGTTCTTAGATCTGGAAGCTTTGTGCTTTGTAGAAGTAAGATAAGTGAAAATTTTTGTTTCTAGAGTATGGATCTAGGTATGTTTGATAGATTTTGTCCTAGATTAAAAACTAGGGAATTAATAGATGAAAGAATGTTTGATATGAGTAGATCTAATAAGAATAGTGATAGATATGTTATACCTATGCATAGAAAAAATGTTTGGACTAACAAATGGATGTAGGATCCTAGAAAGAATTTTTTGTAGGCTAGCTACCATGATCCTAGTGCGCAGTACAGAAGAGGCTGGGGATCATTTAAAATAAAGAGAGGATTAACCCTATGTTATAGTTGCAGAAAACTAGGCCATCTAGCTAAGGAATGCCCTGGTGGAAGACCTAGTTGTCTCTGTTGCAAAGCTTTGGATGATGAAGTATTAGATTGCCCTAAAATGATTGCTAATATTGAAAGAATGAATCTGAATGAAGAAAACCCTAAGGAAGCTCCAAAAATAGTCGAATCTCATAAATAATACGAGAAGGTATTACTACAGATGAAAGACACCTTGAAGGACCACCAACATTTTAGGTTATTAGATATCTTTAAAGAAAAAGAATGCATCAAAGTAAGAATAGGGGACTTCGAAATTGACTGTGTTCTTGATGAAGAAACACCAGTGAACATTATGCCAAAGAGAACTTGGGAAGCTATAGGAAGGCCTGCTATGATCCCTTCATTAAGAGGAATAGGTCTATTCAAAGGAAAACTGGTGAACCTATGTGGAAGGATCACTCAGATATCTATGAATACTAATGGAACTTCAACAAAGGAAGATTTTGAGATCATCAAGTTTACTTGGAAAACCTTGGATTGAGAGAGATCAAGCTAGAAAGAAGGAAGAAGAAAAGGTTTTAGAACAACAGAGACAAGAGTTATCAGATTTCATGACTAGAAGGATCGCACAGTTGATTGAAGAACAAGAGAAAAAATTGAATCTATTTGACACCCGGAGCCCAAATATCAAAGTTGCAAGAGTACTAGAGGACTCAGAGAATATTGCATTATCTGTCTCAGATATAGAAGAAATATTACCCCTGAGTCTTAGGAGAGAATCTCAGCAGTGTGAAGTGACTATGTCCAAGGAAAATAAGAATCAAAATGGGAAGATAAACACCGAGATGAAGTTCACTGGAAAGAAGGTTAGGAAGATAAATAAAAAGAGAGCTACGATTGACAGGCTACAAAATATTCCAGAGGGAACCTCGCAGAACAGGAAACTTACAGAAATTGAACTTTGTTTAGATATCAGACTAGTGACATAGTCCACTTCACTGAGGCAAAGCAATATAGCCATTGGAAGCCGTTGGAAGCTGATATAACCATTCAATTTCCGCTCTGAACGGGTCAAAAATCATTGATGGTTCACCACTAGACCGTCAGACCGCACCATAACAGACAAAACATGAGTTAATGATGCCTCATACCCATTGCAAGAAGACCATTGCTAATTTTATTACTTAGTCCTCTGCACCATGCACTGAGAATACTTTTTCCTAACTAAGAATTTGAGCCCACAGCCTGAGATTATTTTTCACTATGATCATCACCTTGTTCCCGTACCCTCCATTGCAGTTTTTGAATTCATCACACACCCAATCTAATTAACCCCGACCTTGTATGTTAGATGATCTCAGTGCCGCAGAGAAAGTAGTCGAAGAAGTTATGATTGACTTAATGACTCAGAGAGTCATGTTGAAAAGAAAGATGTCTGTAGGTGTGCAAGAATCATCAATAGGAGGAGTCCAAGATTCTCCCTCAACTTCTTGCGGAGATGGAACTTCCAGAACCACGACAGAGACAAGAACAAAGCACAGAGATGACATCGTGAATGCCAATATTATTCCACGCATTCTGTTGGCTTACCTACCACCTCTGAGCGGTGCCATCAACTGTGACAGTGTCCCTCGAGACTCTAAGTACACTTTGATCATCACGTACCTTCCAAAAGGGGTTCATGCATTTCGTGTCGACCAAGATAAGTTCGCAGCATTGAAGTTTAGTGAATTCAACCTTGGTGACCGGAAGGCTTACAACATGTTGGCCCCGCACAAGTATCTAGCTAGGACTAAAGGAAATAATTCCAAGATCATCCCACAGTCATGGACCCATAACCTCGCGCAGTCCACATTGCTCAATGTGATGAAGATTCCACACTTTGGACGACATCAGGAGGTGAATGCATGTGTAAATTTATTGTTGTCATGATATCATGGCGGATACCTATGGCTAAACTGACGCATCACTATGGATACGACCTTGATCAATCAGATCACAGGGCTTAGTATGAAAGGCCCTAACCCACAGAAGTTCTACCCTGGAAAGACCTCAGACTGAGCATTAGCATAGAGAATTAAAGAAACTTATGGCTATGTCAAGAAGGGCACACGAGGCTACAAGGTAGCCTCTATCTAGAGTGGCGCAGTGCACCTTGCCTGTCAACTAATCACGGGCAAGCTAGTTTGTAAGAATAGACCAACTCAAGTGACCAGATTCATGGTTAAACTCAAAGGGAAGTGTGTAGAGGTACTACAGATGAACTGGGTGAAGTACCTTGTCAATCAACTAGAGCTTGATTGAAGAGAATCACAAGAACAAGGGTATGAGTTCCACTTTAGTTGGCTTCTCATACTAATTTCTTTCATTGCCTGGTAGCTACTAGAAGGCACCACTTTCTCAAATATCGAACCCTTCGAACCACTGGCCGTGAAGTTGTGTACGTTGTGGTACTCCAACGACATGAACAAGAAGTGGCAGTCCAATGTCATCTTCCACGCCTATTACAACCAGTTGAATATCACAATCCAGTCTACACCGCGCATCACCCTGAACACACTTGATGAAATTTAGCATGGACCGCCACTTCACCTATGAGCATAAGAAATAGCTCTAGTCATATTACAAGTTGACAGAAGATGAATTGGAGGATATTACCAAGGAATGGTCGGTGGACCTCCCTGTTCCAGTGGACCCCACAGAGATATACGATGTGGATAGCCATCAAACTATGCCAGACATACCTAGTCCAAGCAAGATGAAGAAATATGATGAAGTACATGATGTCCATAGCACATCGGTGAAGACCTACTCGATCTCACTTGAGCAGGGATATGATGGTGGAGAGCTAGGTGGCATAGAGGTCAAGAAAAACAAAGGAGAAGTTACTCCACCTATAGAGGAGGAGGATCCATCCAAGAAAAGGAACGTTACCCCACCAAAGCCTTCGTCCTGAAAGAAATCTAAAGCCACCAGGACTACATTTAAGACTACCCTCACCCCAGATGACTTCGACTTCTTAGTTGTTGCATTGAATGACGCTTCATTGGAGATCGAAGAAAAGAAAGAAGCGAAGCAAGAGTAGGTATCCAGCTGAATCAAGGGTGAACTTCAAGAGGTGCAATAGGCACTACAATCCAGCCGTGCAATTTCTATTGCACCCTTGACAAGTGGAACAAAAGAACCAGGAGTTGAACCAACCCAATTGCACTAGATCGCCGATAAAATTGAATCTCACCTTCGACGAGATCAGGAAGAGACAACACAAGCCACCAAATATTTGACATAGGCACAGGAAGATCTGCTAGAACAACGCTATAATGCAGAATGAGAAAAACTAGCTCTTCAAGCAAAGTGGGAGGAAGAGAAAGCAACACTACAACAAGACAAGGAATAGTTGCTTGCAGAGAAACTCGAAGTACAGGAACGGGTTCATAGAGAACTTCACTCTGTGACAGTCATCGAATTCTAGAAAGAAGAATGGGTTCCATAGCAGGTGGCACAACTGGAAGGAGTGATCCAGTAGCTTCAATAGTGCATCGCAGACCTGGAACTTCGCACTATGCCCGAGACACCTCAAGAAATAAGAGATCTAAGAGAGGCCACTGCCCGCAGTGTAGTTGACTGATTAAAATTATTTTCCTTGGAATACAAGCAACTGAGCTCTAGAAGCACTCAGATGTATGAAAACCTCATGGAAAATCTAGAGTTACAAGTGTTAGAGTCGCAGCTCCAACATGCAAAGTAGCAGGTAGACACATTATAAGTGAAACTAAAGGCCTTGTCACCAGTTGAGAGAATGAAGAGATTTCCATAGAAATGCATGACCCAACAACATGTACACATGCTCTAGAGTAATGTAATGGAAGTCTCTCAATGAATTCAACCAGTGCAATAAAAGGCATGCCAAATTTTCACCGAAGTTGAAAACCAAGGAGTAGAACTTGAACAAGTTGTGAGTACAACAGAATAATGCCTAGAGGGACCAATCAATGATGCACTCATCCAGGAGTTCACTGAGCAAGAGGAAGTCACACTATAGCAAGTTGAAGTAGCTCGAGCCAATCTTGTGTTATTCAAGGCAGAATTGCTCAAACCAGAGTGACTCGGGATGAGTCACATGTGAGTGTTGGGGGCCTATTGGCCCTTGACCAAGTTTTAAAGTTACTTGGTCATATTTGACCATTTTTGGGACTTCGACAGCCTGTCGAAGATGGATTTCCAGATGAAGAAGAGATAATGGGATCTCGGCCCACTTTTGGACCCCCTTTTTGGATTTTGGGACAATAATGGGAAAGGGATGTCGGCCCGTGGGTTTACCCACATTTAGGCCCACGTTTGTAATGTATAAATGAACATCTAGGCATCTAGTAGAAGAGGATTGTATATATGTGATGTAATCTAAGTGATAATAGTCAATGTAAGTGCTATGTGCATGAATGTAGAAGGGTTACAGAGCTAAGTGCAATTTGTTGTAGAAGTTATAGAAGGCTCTGTGTTGTAAGCGCAAGGAAGAGGATCTAGCGAGACACGCAGATATTATGTCCTGTGTGCAGTAGGTTTTTTGGTGGCTTTGTGCCTGTAACCGATTAGAGATGCTAATAAAGAGGAAGAGTTGGTGGACATAGCCCGAGGGTGGGGATGAACCACGTAAATTTGTGCTTTGACTTGATGTGTTTATCTCAGCTTTGGCTAAGTGCTTTGATATATTTAGATAGTTCTACTTATGATTTGTGCTTCATTAGATGTATATGAATAGAATATCTTATATGTATGAAGATGCTTAGTGATGATCTACTGTATCTGACCATTTTTACTATTGATAAGTGATAAAATTACCTTATATCTAAGTGAATAATGCGATGCTCTGTACTATCTGCGAAGTATAACAAGGGTTGAATATTGATGAATGATCAATGCTAAGTGTTATGTAAGTAATATAATCACATATCTGTGTCCCAGCTAAGGTTGCAGACACCTGAGTTTTGCAACCACCCCTGCCTCTACCTCAGGTGAGAATTCATCTTCTTCACAGGCATTTCTGAAAGGGCCAATATTTAGGGTTTTGTTGGTGCGTTGTTGTAGCGTTGAACCCTGGGTCTTCCCCTATGCCAACAAGCACACTAACTACAAGTCCTCTTCTATACTAATTCGACCCCTAATCTAACTTTAATTGACAAGGATGAATGAAATATTCACATGCATTGATCAAGATTCATGGGAAACATAAAATAAATGAACCATATGACATTCACAACAATAACCAACAAGAATTCATATTATAGATGCGAAATTCATAGATAATTAAATACACAGTGGAAATAAATATACAAAAGTAAATAACCATGACATAGAGAACTTATTTTTTCTAAAACAAGACACCAACTAGTTGTAGACCAAGGATTTTCCACCCAACCATAGAAAATGTTGTTCCAAGTCTCAACAACAATGTCACCCCCAAACTAGGGCTATGAATCCACAAGGATGGTTCTAGCATGTCACTCGACTTCCCAAACTAGTCAGCACTCAAGCTATCATAGGATTCCCAACACCCACAACAATCCAACTCCACTAGATCTCTTCTACCCAGCCTACACAACCTGAGAAATGGACCCCCTTCTCTTCCACATAGTCCCTCAAGTTTTCCATCTCCTTCTAGGGCTCTAGTGCAGCTGGTCTAGAATCTCCATGTTGGGACTCTCAGGACTCACAACTATGGATAAAACCGAGCATAGACCAAATCATCTCATACATGCAGGTCTTGATTCATGGCTAGAATACACCAACAATCTCTAAATCCAACAATACCTTGGATGCCCTTCGACAGTTCATTTTCCTTTCCCAAGCCAAGACATGAATGAGGAAAGAGGAGGGGGTGGTGGAATGAGCCAAAACTGAGAGTGAACGAAATTCATGAATGAAATGATAAGGTGATTTCTTGAACAATGTGGGAGTGAATGAATGGGAGGAGAAAAAACCCAGCGGAAGAAACATAACGAGAACAATAGCGGGAACCCTGCAAACAAACCCAAGATGAGTTTATGTAATTATTGAAATTAAGGAACCACTTGGC
>JZKD02S1540452.1:0-10459 GCA_000966675.3 Picea glauca | reverse complement strand
GATAGCCATCATTTAGAGAGCCAAGAATGGATGAAGTAGGGGAACAAATACCAAGACAGACTCCCATTCAATGTTGTGGTTGTCAGGGAAACCATAAGTACAAAGATTGTCCCCACAAAAATGGTAAAGTGAGAGTTGTCCATAATTTTCAGCAAGATGAAACAATGGAGGACATGGGAAGTAGAATGCCAAGGATCTATGAAGCCCTAGACAACAAGAAAGATGAATTTCAATCGCACATGATTGAAGTAGAAGGTATGATTAACAACCAATCATTTACTATTTTAATTGATTCAGGGGCTAGCCATAATTATGTAGATCCTAGAGTGGTGGAAAGTTTGCGTTTATCAAGAAGAAAACATGAAAAGTCTTGGTTAGTGCAGCTGACTACAGGAACCAAAAGAAAATTCACTAAGTTAGTTAAGTCTTGTCTAGTGGATATGAAGGGACTGAGCACAAATGTTGAATTGAATATTCTACCTTTAGGTCCTTATGACTGTCTAATTGGGATGGACTGGTTGGACCAGCACTGTGCCATATTGGACTTTTGTAACAAGGCATTCACTTGAATGGATGAGGAAGGGAATCAAAAAACAATCCAAGGAATTCCCATAGTTGTTGCTATTAGAGAAATCTCAACAATGCAATTGAAGAAATGCTACAGAAAAGGTTGTCAGTTATTTGTAGCTCATGTGGAGGAAACAACTAAGGATAAGGTGTCAATTATTTGAGATCATGTGGTGCTAAATGAGTTTGAATATTTATTTCAAGAGGTACCTAGATTACCCTCGAAGAGAGATATTTATTTCTCTATAAACTTGATGCCTGGAGCACTTCCAGTGTCAAAATTTCCTTACAAAATGAGTACGCCAGAGCTGAAAGAGTTGCAATTGCATCTTGAAGAGATTTTGAAGAAGGGTTACATACACCCAAGTGTGTCACCTTGGGGTGCCCTGGTCCTATTTGTGAAGAATAAGGAAGCAATGCTGATATTGTGTATCGATTTCAGAAAATTGAACAAAGTAACTGTGAAGAACAAATATTTTTTGTCGAGGATTGATGACATCTTCGATCAGTTGAAGGATACAAAGATATTTTCGAAGATAGACCTTAGGTCAAGATATCACCAGGTAAGGATAAAGGATGAAGACATTAGCAAGATCGCCTTTAGAACAAGGTATGGTCATTATGAGTTCACAGTGGTACTATTTGGGTTGTCAAATGCACCCGTTGTTTTTATGTGCCTGATGAATGGTGTATTCATGGAATATCTAGACAAGTTTGTCATAGTCTTCCTAGATGACATTTTGGTGTATTCCAAGTTGGAGGAAGAGCATGAACGAAATCTGAGGATGGTTTTGCAGGTACTAAGAGAGAACTAACTGTATGCCAAGTTGAGCAAATGCTCATTTTATCATGAGCATATCCATTACTTGGGGCATATTATCTCAAAGGATGGGATAATTGTAGATCCTGAGAATATTGAGGCCATTAGAGGATGGTCAACGCCAAAGGACATGACAGAAGTTATATCCTTCATGGGATTAGCTAGTTATTACATAAGGTTTATCATAGGGTTCTCGAGGATATATCACCCTATCACTTCCTTGCAAAGGAAGGAGAAGAAGTTTCAGTGGAAAGAGGATTGTGAGAAAAGMTTTCAGAGATTGAAGMAACCGTTAACTAGTGCTCCAATATTGAGGATTGCAGATCCAAAAGAATATTTTGTGGTGTGCACTGATGTGTGCAAAGAAGGACTTGGAGGGGTCCTCTATCAGAATGGATTCGTAATTTTTTATCAATCCAGAAAGTTGAAAGAGCATGAAAGGAACTATGCAACTCATGATTTGGAGTTGGCAGCCATAGTACATGCTCTAAAGAAATGGAGGCATTACCTCATGGGAAGGAGGTTCAAACTGAGGACGGACCATAATGGTCTGAAGTACTTGTTTGATCAACCAACCTTGAATGCTAGAAGGAGTAGGTGGCTGGAGTTTCTCTGTGAGTATGATTTTGATATCAAGCATATCAAAGGGAAGGAAAATAAAGTGGTTGATGCACTCAACAAGAGAGTACATGAATTACATGCTACAATCATTAACATGTACCGAACTTATATTAAAAGCAAAATTTTGGAGGTTGCAAATACAGATTTGCATTACAGGGATTTGGTAGCAAAGCTACGAAAAGGTAATATGCCACAGAAAGTGGAGAGTTATAAATTGGAAACTGATGGAATACTTCTATACAAAAATAGAATTTATGTATCTAATGTCCAGGACTTGAAATGTATGATTTTGCATGAAATGCATAATGTGCCTTATGCAGGGCACCCTGGATATCAGAAAATCGTGGCAGCAGTCAAGAGCCATTACTTTTGGCCAGGTATGAAGAAAGAGATTTTTGAATACATCACTAGATGTATGGAGTGCAAGAAGGTTAAATCCAAGCATAGGCACCCAGTAGGGTTGCTACAACCTTTACCCATTCTTGAGTGGAAGTGGGAAGTAGTGACAATGGATTTCATCACAGGATTGCCCAGAACAGGCAAGCAACATGATTCAATTATGGTGGTGGTGGAAAATATTACGAAAGCTACCCATTTAATTCCATTGAAGACTACTCACAAGGCAGTGGTGTTGTCGACATCTTTGTGAAAGAAATAACACGCTTGCACAGAATCCCTAAGACAATTGTGTTTGACAGAGACTTGAAATTTACCTCAAATTTCTGGAAGGGGTTGTTCAAAGGGTTCAAAACGAATCTTAAATTTAGCACAGCTTATCATCCTGAGTCTAATGGGAAGACAGAGAGGGTTAACAGAGTAATAGAAGACACACTAAGGATGTATGTGATGGACAAACCATCGAAATGGGAAGACTACCTGCACTTGGTAGAATTTGCCTACAATAATGGGTATCAAGCATCCTTGAAAATGAGCCCATTTGAAGCACTTTATGGCATAAAGTGCAATACTCCAGTAACTTGGGATAATACAGTTGACAGGGAAGTAGTTGGGCCAGATTTGCTCAAGGAAATGGAAGAACAAATGCTAAAAATTAAGTAGAATTTAAAGGTTTCCCAAGACAGGCAGAAAAGTTATGCTGATAAAAACAGAATCCACAGAGAGTTTAAAGTGGGCTATCATGTTTTCCTGAAAGTAAAATCCAATAGAAGTTCCCTAAATATAGGAAATTGCGCCAATTTGGAAACCAGATTTTGTGGGCCATTTGAAATCCTAGAAAAGATTGGGCCAGTTGATTATATGCTTGCATTACCTGCATCCATGAATGTACATAATGTGTTTCATGTTTCATTGCTTAAGAAATATATACCTGATGTTAATCAGGTAATTGATTGGAATTTGATTCAGGTGGAACAAGAAGGTGTCTTGCAAGTGCATCATGTGCGCATATTG
Organism: Picea glauca; assembly: GCA_000966675.3. Taxonomy (NCBI): domain Eukaryota; kingdom Viridiplantae; phylum Streptophyta; class Pinopsida; order Pinales; family Pinaceae; genus Picea; species Picea glauca. The sequence continues at coordinate 7,041 of JZKD02S1540452.1, read as the reverse complement.
GACCGGAAAAGAAAACAGCTCTAGAATCGAGCCATAGGGCTTGTAAAGGTCCAGTGGACCTGGTACATTCCTAAGGATGCGACATGGGAGCATGAGGATGCTATGTGGGAAGAATACATGCATCTTTTTTAAGATTTTGGAAATCTTGGGATTGTAATATTCCCCGACAGTGCCCCAGTTATATTATGAATTGTAATCATGTTTTGTAGGATGGTGAGCCAAGTATTGATAAGTTGGTGGGCTTATGTGTTTATTAGGCCAGAGAGCCTAAGTATTAAGGCCAAAAGCCCAATTTTTGTATATGTAATTATGCAGATCATTAATATAATATATGAACATCGCTGCGTGCAGACCGAACACGAAGAAAGAGTGATGGGGGACTAAGCTTCCACAAGGTGGGTAAGGGAAAAGGGGTTGAAAGTTTGTAAAGAGGGGATAATCTTAGGGGCTTAAGTCCTTGGGAATAATAATTTATTATTATTCCAAAATCTATGTGAAATGTAGGTTTTTATCCTAAGTTCCTAGAAAAAGGGGAACATGAGCAAAAGGGGACGCATGTTGATGGAGAGCATGCAGCCTCATGGGTGACATGTGTCGAACCAGGCACATGCAATTTAACCCAAGAATTGAGCCATGATGCGGATTCATCCCCCATTCGACCATCTTTTGTCTGAATAGGTGGATCTTTGTGTCTGAGTTCAATAAGCCTCACGCAGCTCTGAAATCCGAAGCCTGTGATGTTTTCTTGAGAAGCCGATACACCCTCTTCCCGAACTATTGAGTTTGTGTTCTAACTCTGTGTGAATTTCTTGTCACGCATCCTGCAAATGGGCGTTACTTGAACCATGTTGTGTCTTAGTGGCCTGTAGTCATTTCCTAGTTCCACACCCAATTTTYCTATTGCGGTTGTCACCCGTGAGTTAGCCAAAAGTTGTTGTTGTTGTTKTTATCTTGAACTTGTGGTAATTGAGTTGAAAACTAGTAGAAGAACCRGGTTGTCAAGCCCATGGTAGAAGAGGCAGGTTGTCARGCCTGTGAGAAACTCTCTCCAGGTGAGGGAGTCTRTCGGGGAGTGGTTTTCTCCCAAAGAGAGTCCAATACCAGCTATGGAGCTCTTATAATTCCTAATCCAGCCTATTGTTGAGGCCYAGAGGGGAGGTGAAGCACCGATAGACAATGCTTGTGAAGGTGTATACTCCCGAGCGAAACAGGCACGTGGGGAATGAGAGTCCGTGAGTAGTGGGCGTAAGAAGGCTTCTGGGGAAGAATCCTTATGATTTCTCTATGCATTTTTCCATGTAACCTCAGCCTAGTCTAGAATTCCCTTACCTTGGGTGGAGCTTACTCCCAGCTCGGGGGTGACCCACTATTGAGCGTGATGAGCAGTGAGGTCTAAGGCTGGGAGGTTCGTGGAAATTCTGCACATGGTTGGTGGAGTTACTACAGTTTCAAAGATAATTATATGCATATGTTTAATTTCAATTAAAATGCATGTCTTTGATGCTTGCAATATTATCTTGTATTCTGTTGCAATGATATTTACTGTTGATTCCATTAATTTTGTATGTTAGCAGTAATTATATGTTTACTTTGTTAATCCATTTAACTTCATTTAAATGCATACTATTTAAGTATGAGAATTTTTTCGCATAGTAGCATTGCTCGATAAGTGGGTTGATGGTTGGGGACATTACATCATGGATTTCCGCAGGCCAGATAAGGGCAAGTTGTGGATGCATTGGAAAACATGCTAGTACAGGGTCATACAACAACACAAGAGTTTCCATGTTTTTCTGCAGTTTATAATTCTCTCAGTGGCCCATTTTCTCTGTTACTGGATCCCTAATTTGACCTTAAGCTTCATTGGAATGGTTTTCCCTCCAGGGTTTTTCTAGGGGTTTACCTAAAATTCTTGGTGTTCTTATGTGCTTGATTTGGTTTTCTTGTTTATGCTTCTATTGCATGTTTTGTTGATTAACCTAGTTGTTCTTTAATTCAGTAAATGTATTTTTCTTGGAATGAAATATCGGGTGCTAGGTTAAAGGGAAATTTCAACATGGTATTAGATCATAACTAGGGTTTAAAGAAGAAGAACCTAAACATATGCTAGGAACCTGGGATATCATAAGACAATTGCAGTTATAAGAAGCCAATACTTTTGGCCAAGAATGAAGAAAGAAGTGGCTAATTACATAGCCAACTGTCTAGAATGCCAAAAAGTGAAGACATGGAATAGACATCCAGTAGGGATGTTACATCCATTTCCCATTCCTGAGTGGAAATGGGAAGTGGTTCCAATTGATTTTATTACAAAATGTCAAAGCAAATGATTCCATCATGCTTGTGCTAGATAAATTAATGAAAGTTGCACATTTTATTCTTGTGAAGACTACACACAAGGCAACAAATATTGAAAATATTTACATGAAGGAAGTTTCTAGGCTACATGAGGTGCCTAAGGAAAAAATTTTAAACAAAGATCCAAATTTTACCTCTAATTTTTGGAAGGATTTTTTCAAAGGATTTGGAACAAATTTAAATCTCAGTACAACATATCACCCAGAGTCAGATGGGAAAAAAAAGAGGACTAACAAAATAATTGAAGACATGCTTAGAATGTATGTGATGTACCATCCATCAAAGTGGGAAGACTACCCACTTAGTAGATATTTCTTAAAATAATGGGTATCAATCCTCATTAAAAATGAGTCCATCTAAAGAATTGCATGGCAGGAAATGTAACACGCTAGTGAGTTGGGACAACCCAACAAATAGAGCTATCATTGGGCCATATTTGTTGTAGGAAATGGAAGAGTGGACGGAAAATATCAGACAAAATTTAAAGGCTTCCCAAGACAAATAGAAAATCTATAAAAACAAGAATAAATATTTTAGAGATTTTAAAGTGGAAAAACATGTTTTTCTAAAAGTGAAAGTGAAAAGAAGTTGATAAGATTGGGTTGCTGTCCAAAATTGGAAATAAAATATTTTGGGCCATTTGAAGTATTAGAAAATATAGGGCCAATTGCATACATGCTATCATTGTACGCATTCATGAGACTGCATATTGTTTTTCATGTGTCATTATTAAAGAAATATCTACCTGAACCTAACCACATAATTGATTGGACTATGATCTAGGTGGATAACAAATGGGATTTTTGGGTGGAACCAGTACGCATCCTGGACCATAAGTTTAAAGTGCTTAGGAACAAATCCATCGGGATGGTAAAAGTTCAACGAAGCCGCTACGGTCCTGAAGATGCAACATGGTGTTGTAAATAATGAGAGGGGGGTGAATCAATATTTAGAGAAATTAGTATTTTTGAACTTGTACTTCAATCAGATCATGTATTCAATTTATATCCAATCAACAATTAAGACTATCCAATGAACAATGAATAATAGTATAAGAGATACACCAATACACCATGCCTAGTATATAAGAAGTAATCATGTATTATTGTTTAAATGAAGTAATGACTTCCAAAGGTAGCTACAGCTTCCAAATATAAAGGGAGGGATAAACCTCCAAAAGGAATATACAATCCTCCAATATCAAGAGAGGGTTGACCTCTCCATCATTTCCGCTTCCTTCCACCCAAGAATATATGAGAGATAATAAAAATTTACTTTAAACTATCACCATCAACCAACCATCACATAGAACCTGATAATGTTTCCTGATAATTATTCAACTTATGCAATTATTCACTTCTTGGAATACTCTGATCCTATAGATAATATTACTCAATGTATTCTCTAACAATAATCCATGTTTCACTCCTTGAATCCTCCCAGAAAAGGAGTTATAGAGAAAATGGTAGACCTTATTCAATTTTGGTTTATTCAGGAGAGCAAACTTGTATAGCATGCCCCGTGCTCAATATTTAACATCATATTTTAAAATTTGTACACATGAAACTACAGCCCGTACTCTTTCCAATCAAATTGGTCTCACTTTATTTTGATTCTCTATGAAGACGTTATTATTGTTTTACCCCGAACACTTGTTTATGACTAGCTTTGAGACTAGTAAAAAACCCTATCTTCCACAGAGTGTATCTCCAAAACTGTAGAGAATAAAGAGATAAAAAATTTACAACATGTACCTAGATATGTCTTCTCAATATCCTCCAAATTTCACCATCTGAATCGTTCTAGAAACAAATTTATAGCAAAAATGGTAACATAACTTGTAAATAACATACCTTAGAACACATCACCAAAAGACTTCATCCTCCCTTGAAATTTGGCCTTTTTTACTTCAGATTTCCTCATAAATTCAACTTATATCTCCTTGCTCATTAATAAACTTGTGTGTGTTGAAAAATGAATGTATAATGAGATGTATTTATACCCTTTATGTCACTTCCTTTTAACTACGGATGATTTTAAGGATGGAAATTTATTTTAAAATGTAGAAACCTTGGCGAATAGTACTAATCCTTCATATATCAACTATAAATGTTTGGCGATATTTTTTTAAAAATATTCAAATTTATAAGTATTTTATATAGTTTTTATAAATTTTTGGCGATTTTTAAGGTAAAGTAATTTTATCCTATAGAATTTGGGCGAATCATTTTTAAAATAGTGAATCTCGTTTTTGGAAAAACCATGGAAAATTAACCCATGAGCGAAATTTAGCCCCTAAAATCATCCATTATTTAACATTAGGGTCTACATGTAGTTTATGCTTCAATTCACACTGTCATCTTCAAAAATTCATTTATCCTCAATCGTGAGGATCCACGTGACATGCCACATACCACCAAAAGTGGATAATTTCCATGGGTGTTGTATCTGCATGTGTAATTTCCTTCATGTCTATCTACTTTGATCAAATGTGGGGTCCAAAATCCAATGGATAGGGTTGACATCAATGACTACAACCAATGACTAGAGTTGACATCAATGACAAAAACCAATCTTCCAAAAATATCCCCCTATGTCATTTATGGAAACACTCATGCTCCCCCTGTCATCATGTTCCAAATTTATCTCCCCTTTGACATCAATGGAAAAGGGTGGGGCTTATCCCCATGATTTCAATGGAATAAGGTGACCTTCTTCTTTGGGGTTTCTCCCCCTGAACATGTGGCACTCAATAATATGTCATCCTTATTTTTGGTCTTTGAGACTTTTTCTTCCTTGGAATCCTTTTGTGTGGATTTTTTCTTCTCTCTCTTCTTCAAGTCTAGGATGTATATGTTGTTCGATCTTGTTTTTGCAATTGCAACCAATCTTCCTGAGTTCTTTTCTTTGATTTTACATTTTAGGCAGTCAAACATAAGAGTGTATCCTTGATCACATATTTTGACACTAAGGATATTATTCTTTAGATCTTTAACCAATAGCACTTTTCTTGCTTTTACATTTTCACTTCCAATCTTTACAGTTCTTTTTCCAAGTATTTTGACAGATGATTCATCTCCAAATGCAACATTTCCACCCTTTTCCTTCAAGCTGACAAATTTGATTTGATCTCCGGTCACATGAGATGAGAACCCATTGTCTATGAAACATTCATCTTCTTCTTTGCATTGTTTAGTGACCAATGTTATTCGACAGTTTTCATTGTGTGGAATTTCTTTCCATTTCCATGTTGTAGTTGGTATAGGGACATTTGGCATAGGATTATCTTCCTTCATATCTCTGCAATCTCATGCTTTGTGACCAAGATTATTTCACTTGTAGCATACAATATTTTGATCCATTAATGGGTCAAAAGGTTTATAATTTGTGTTGACAGGTTTGTGAACATTTCCATATGTACTATTTGCACCATTCATGTATCTTGCGTAGTTATTTCTTTCATTGATTCTACAATTGATTTCCTTGTGTCCAAAATTTCCACAAATATAACAATGTCCAAGAAATAAATTTTGATACCTGGGAGTAAGTGATATTCTGTGTGGTGTGGTCCATCTGGGTTCACGATCTATTATTCTATAGTTTCCTTCATAATGATTTCTTTCATACCTAATGGGAGAGGATCTTCTTGATGTATCATTCCTTCTGAATTCTATTCTTATATATTTTTGTTCAACTTTCTATGGTGTGTTGGTTTCATCCTTTTCATCTTCCTTCTCTTGTTTTGTTGTCTTCAAACCAGTACGCATTTTGGACCAGAAGTTTAAAGTGATTAGGAACAAATCCATTAGGATGGTAAAGGTTCAATGAACCTGCTATGGTGGAACCAATACCATTTTTGGGTCGGGTGGTAGGTTACAGGCTCAAAGGAGATGGAATATGAAATAGGGTGTCAAGGGATACTCAGGAAACATGAGGACCTGACGATCAAATTGTTTGCCTCGGAAATTTTGAGTGCAAAAATGTGTAACATGAAATAGGGCATGAATGGAAGTTGTTTACAGGTCACGGAAGAATAGAATCACAATCTTGAGCCCGCCAACCTGGGATTCTGGTTGTCAATTTGTATATCGCAAAACTCTGGGTGCTATTTGGAGGACACGAAACAACAGAAGCCCAATTTTGAACCTGCCAACCAGGGAACCCAAGATTGAAAAAGTGGTTGAGTATGGAATGAGGAAGCCGTCGGTCAGACTCATGATATAGAATCATGAGTATAAATGTGAACTCGTGAGTCTGCCAACCCACACACCTAGACATTTTCGAAAAAAAACGACTAAGTAAAGCAACCAGAAAGAGAAAGTAGAGGGGAAAAAGAAAGGGGAATTCGGTTAAGTATAGAAGAGGGAAAAAAAGGGATAATAGAGAGTGGGAAAATAGAAAAGGGGAGGGAAATTTTCGGAAGCGGGAAGTGTCAACAAAAGCCCATTGTTTCCAAATCATCGTTTTCTAGTCCAATATTTTATCCACCTACTCTTTTTGTGTGTTTGATTTAATATCACAATTGGTATACCTTTTCGAATATTGTACTTCAGCTTCCTCTGCAGTGGCATACAAGATTTCATCCTTTTGTCCAAATAATTTGTTTCTTTCAATGTAGAAATGCAGAAAATACAATGGACATGAAGGTAAGTTGGTATGTAGAAACACATGTAAAAAAATAAA
>JZKD02S1540441.1:0-10459 GCA_000966675.3 Picea glauca | reverse complement strand
TTACTTACATGAATTCACAAAGACAGAATGACTCAAAGAAGCAAAGCAAAACAATAGAATGATGATGAAGACGAGATTAAAAAGAACCCCAATTCAACATTTTTCTCCGATACTACATTCGATACATGCATGAGCAACAGTATGGAGGGGAGCCAACTTCTAGGAAGGGGATTTCACTGAGGAATATGAGTCAGATGTCGATGATTTGGTTGATTTTAAAAAATATGAACTTCACAAAATTGTCGCCAGACCGACTATTTTTCCCTATTAGGACATGGTACGATGGATTATCTCCCATAGTGATATCTCTACATACACTATTGTTAAATAATCCCGCCAAGTTGTTAGTTCCTTTGGTCCTGAATATCTTAAAAATATGTATAAGCTATGCCCACCTACAGCCAGACTCGATGACAATTTCATCAAATAATTTATTAAGAAAAATGTTGAAAAGGAGGAAGTGTAAATGGATGACTTAATCAAAGAATGATGGTATGACATTAATTCTTTCAAAATCATAGGTAACAAGATATAGCATGTCCTCAAACTAAATAAAGCCCCTATGTTAGTTGCCATAATTTTTTGTTGTCTATACAACAAGAAAAATTATGCCAAATTTAAACTGAGTTGGGCTCCCCTTACCCACCATGTCCTTATAGGGAAAGTTTTCAATTGGGCTCATATACTCTCTGCCAATATCAAATGGGAAGTTCAAAAGTCCTAGGAATCCCCTCCAGGATATTGTCCAGGGTTTTTTATGTTTGATTATTTAGTGGATGTTGTTTGTGCAGTTACTCCTTTCCCTCTTTTAGCTTGGAGTTGGTCTCCCTATGAGGAATAAATTCATTTATATTGCTCTAAAATGTGGGAAATCAACTGCAAAAATGATTTCTATGACATCTGCAATTTTTTCATGATTCCCTTACATCTGATTTTGAAAAACCCGCCAACACCAAGATTCACTCAGGGGACTATGGATGCTATAAGAGAAATTGGTGATTGGTTTGGAGATGAAGAATTTTCATACATCAATATTTTTGGTTGTGAAGGCCCCCCTCATCTCCTACCCAGGTATGTCCCAGAAAGGTTATCATTAAGAGAGATTGCATATGATATTGTTAGTGTCGACATTGCAACTACTTTGGTTAAAAATCAGAAAATCCAATGGCTTAATTTCCCAATTTCAATAGGTATGTATACCTTATTGAATGCAAAATATTCTCAAAAGGAAGTTGATCTATTAGATGGAATCTGGTTTGCCCAAGGAGATTTTAAAAGACATGATCCAAAAGAAGTCATCAAAAGATATTGTGTCATAGTTAAAAGCAAATCATATATTCATGAAGACAATCCTTTTGACCTTGTTTTTCAGAGAGCCACGAGCTTCCATGAATTATCTCAAAGAATTGATGTCATTAAAAATAATGCTAATTTCTTGAACTTCGTTGAATGGCAAGTTAAAGGAAGAAATATTTTCTTAAGTAAAATAATAAAAAGCAGGGAGTTGTAGAAATTGAGGAAGATGAAGAAGAAGATAAAAATAAAACAGAACCAACTCACAATGCTTCTTGAATAACAACACAAACATGGAAAAATTTGCACAAGAGAAAGCTGTAATAAGAGAGGAAGATTCAAGTAGATTAAACACCCATAAACTTGCCAAAGTGATTGAAGCAAATACATAGTTCAACACCAACACAAACATGGAGTTCTTCTAGACAAAAGTCATTTAGATTATTGATCCTATTAATACTACTCCCACAACCTCAATTCTTGGAAGGCTAGTTACCACCTTCTTTGATCTTGATAGCATTTCTCCTATACAAAATATTGTTTTGTCTTTAGACAATTTTGTTTTTGATGACAAAACAAAAATTATAGAGAAGAGAAAGTCTAAAAAGAGGAAAATGGCCCACCATGAAGAAACCACACAAGAAGTAACCCAGTTATGGAATGCAACACATATGAACGATGAAAAATTTGCAGATGAAGTTGTTGATGCTTTAGGGGCATTTGCCAGCACAAATAAATGGTATGTGAGTAGATTTACTAACCAGTTGAGGAAAGAGAAAAATAGAATAAAAGAGATTCTAGAACATAAAAAAGTAGAAGAAAGCACTTGGACACGAAAACATGAAGTTTGGATTAAAGATCCCATAGAAGCAAATAATCTCTCTCAAAATATCATTTCACAGATGACAGCAAGAATAGATGAGATTAAAATTGAGCATAATAGATAGGTAGCCACATTTCTTAAAGAGAAATAGAAGACCAACAAAGAGTTTGATAAGCAAGTAGATAACTTGACTACTCAACTGGAATAAGTGAAGATCAAAAATGAAAATTCATAAATATTGAGGAAAGAAGCAATGGAGCTTAATGCTAAATTATCATCTTCACATGTATTATTATATTCAAGATTATGCATCATCAAAGAACAACATGAATAGGTCTTTGAATTTTCTACCGAGTCTCAATTGCAATCTAAAAAGCAAAAAGAACTCTAAGTTGTATTTAATAATTTGAAAATATGGGAGGTACAAGGAACCAATTTTCCACCAGGTTACTCTAAAATGTTTGAAGAAGAAAAAATCCAAATGCAAGCCTCACTTGATTCATGGCAATCAAATTGTTTATCTTCACAGAATTTGATTGAAGAAGCAAGTAATAATTGTTCAATCTTATGGGATGCAACAATAGATATCATTGACCCTCGGATGGGGTGACACCTGGTACATACAAGTCACATGGTGCATTGTCAACGAGGACAGTTAAATCCCCTCATCGCCACCCTCCCTCTCCATCTAGTCAAGATGCATAACATTCATATCAAGCAAAGCTCAGTGCGGTGGGATAGATCAACAGTCTTAATGGTGACTCAAGTTTGGCCCTTTGGTACAGGTACAAAGCAACAAGGCTGCATTAACCTGGCATTCACGGATACCCAGGCCATCACTTCCTCCATCATCATGTTGATTTCTCCTCTTTGTGGCTTTTATCTCTAGCAATTGTCTTTAGTTTTTCATCCTCCGCTATGTTGATGCCCAAAAATGAAACGTAGGTACCTGCATGCAAAGTGGTTGCAATGCCTTATTATTTATTTATAATTAATAATATACTAATAGGTAGGACCCTGTGTGTGGATATGAAAGAAGGATGACACATTTTCATATGTGTTTATGACTTGGTTGTGAGATGTATTCTACAGTTTATTGTCTTTAAGTTACTCTTTAAAACAAATGGTCAAACGACAAATTTTATGGGCATTGTGATTCAAAGAGAAATGATGTTGTTTTGATAGTTATCATAAGTTTTATTTTGTTGCACTCAATTTAAAAGGAAGTCTAAACTCGAGGCTTGAAGGAATGGATGATAATGGTATTGTGGATCTCTTGTTAAAAGTGTTATGCGCCATTGTTTAAAGTTTAAAGCTTAAGAGTTGGGACATGGTCTCCCTAGCAAGTGTTGACATGTATTATATTGGGGTTGGCACATATGTTAAAGTTTAGAAGTATAGGAAAATGGTGGTGTATCCTGTTTGCATTGAATTGTTATAGAAAGAGTGGATTATGTGTTGTATGGCTAGCTCACTCATACTGGCTATGGTTGAAGGAGTAAGTGTGGATACGACGTGAAATAAATGCATGTCGCTCTAACCTACCTCGATGGTCGCCACCCTTGCTATTTTGCATTTGGTCATTTTTGTTGATTGTTGTTGTCTTCGTTTTGCTCAGCCCTGGAAGAGGTGTTCGAACTTTGTTGATTTTCCTTTGCATTTTTGGACCCAGTTATGAGGGTTCTTGCTGCTCCATCCATGAATTCTTGCTCTGCTCATTAATTAAATCAAAAGTTGGCTCTTGAATTTGCTTACTGTCTGTGCTTTTACAAGGTTATGGCATATGGTTTTTTTTCGATTGTGTATTGGATTTGGATGAAGTTAGTCTCTGTGGTGTTTATATGTAAGAGAATTCACAGTTAAATGATGTGTGAGTGTTTCTCGTTGTTGATGTAACAATGGTTTCTCTGTTGCTTTACCAGTGGGAAAAACTTGTGGGAAAGTGTTTCGGGTCTGCCTTGTCTTTGGATTTTTGTTGTTTCTTGCATCTCTGTTACAAAATGGTGGCATTGCTTGCGGCCTTTGCATTATATTTAGACTTTTCCTATCAATTATTTATATGGCTATCATGGATATTTTGCTCATGACCTCTATAAAGGGCCTGTGAAGAGGTCTGTGGAAATTAAAAGTGGTAAAAGACTGTTTTCCTCAAAGTGTTTGCCTGCTTGCTCTCCCATACCTCATTGATGTTTATGAATGGTATCTTAAACCCTACATTTGAATAACTGTGTAAGGATGGCTAAGCTAGCATTTGATAGAGGCATTGTTCGCATCTCTTTTGTCATGAGATTTTTGTTGATTTGTTACTTAAGAGTTAATGCCAAGCTCACTTATTTATAAAACACAATATGTTATGTGACAACATTGAAGTGATGACAACATTGCAAGACATTGTTTAAGAGATATAGCCGTCTTGTTTTAGCATACTTAAGGTGGTCGATTTTTATGGATGGATAGAATACCTCTGTTGACGAATTATATATATGTTGAATGAACTCTGCGAACATGAATTCTGGAAGTTTTGTTATTTGAAATCTCAGTTTATTTTTGTGTTATCCACGGGGGTTCCTTTTTGGTTGATTTCGAGAAACTATGTAAGTGGTTAAAGAATACCGATGACAATGTTTTGGACCCAGTCTGTCCATACTTCGACTGTTAGTTTTGGTTGTTGGAATATTGTGTTTCCTTGACCCTATTGTGCGCATACTATGTTATGTCTGTTGAATTGTTTCTTGGACAGTCTTTATTAAATGAATTCTATAAATGTAATTACAAAAGACACAATGAACAGTCTTGAAGTGAAGCACCAGTTTTGGAATTTTAAAACAGAGTATCGAATTTTGTTTTTGAAACAGGAAAGGGTTTGGAAATTCATTGTTATGATGATGGGATTTTTTTGTATGGATAATGAAGAATAGTAACCATTGGAGTCATTTCCGCTCTACCATCTTACGCACATTACACTCCTCTCATTATCCCACTTACACTTTTTACACTCCTTGTTCTATTATTACTCATTTTTAAGGAAAAGTATGTATGAAAATAAAAGAAATGGAGAGGGAGGTTAGTTGATGATTGATGTTTTGAGAGTTGGTTATATACATAGCTTTATTATTTTTATGATTGTTTGAAAAATATCCATGTATCTTTCCCCCTCCATTCTACCATTTTACGCACACTACGAACCCCTCATATTCCCAATGACCCTATCATTCCTTGTTCATATGGCAATTGATTAATGGAATTTTTATGGATGAATTGCATGGGTTATGTGGTAAATAATAGAGCCAAATCTTGATTTTATTTAAGTGGAGTTTCATGTATGGATTATTAATATTTTTTCATGATTCATTGAATATTGCTACAGGATGAGCTTTTTCAGCAGGGGCAGTAATGGTAGAGGTAACAAAGGTAGGGAAAATTGGCAAAGAGGTCATAGAAGACCTCGGTCTCTATACATTTCGATGTTTACCCCCAGGAATTGAACCACCTTTTCCAAGGCTGGTTTCTTTAACTTAGTAGGTCAAGGAATATTCCAGCCCTGACCAGAAAGACCTCCTTTCCAAGCACATCAAAACCTTGTTGGTGTCCGAGTCCCTCCCCATGTGTCCATGTGACTAGAATCTCCCACCAACGATGGTTGGCAAGAGATTGTACATCAGCCTGTTCTTCACCACCATGTTTTTTTTTTTACAAAAAGATAAATATGATTTATATATAAAAGGTGCGACCAAAGTCGCTAGTGTACAAAAAAGGGGGGGAGTTCTGAGTCTATGACCCAATATCTAGATTACCAAGATCTTTCTACATGCACATGTTCCCCAAAAACTAAGGCTACTTATTTATTTAAGACTGACAAGTCTAGCTACTACTTGCAGACTGTGAATTGGCATTGTCAATGTTACAAAATTTGACTGAATTCATTGCTTACTTCTTTTTTTCCTCTGAAGTTGGCACTGGGATTTCTTCAATAGGTAGCTCCAGAGCGACATTCAAATCTGGGAGGGTCAGGGCTACTCCAATCTCACCTTCATCACTGTTGTTATGGCCTTCTGCCTCCTGAGCTCTGATTCCTTTATCTTTCTCAAGCCTCTCCCCTTGGCTTCTCAAAAAATCCACCTCTACCTGGAGTTGACTGATCAAGGTGCGGTGATTTGAGAGAGTTTCCAGGGTGAAATTTAAGGTGGCGTTATGAGATTCTAAGCGCATGGCCAGGTGCTAGGTGGTGAGGAAGTCATCACCCACCGTTTCTTCCTCTCGATATTCCTGGGCTTTGCGTTGGTCCATGCTGATTGTGGCTTTGGATAGCGAAGGTAGGTTATCATTTTCTTTTCCAGGGTTGTCTCTGCTTCTGTCTTGATAGTGCGGGAGATGTTGAACGATGTTCTGGATTGTGGTGACAGGATGATTCGGGTGACTCAACTTTAAATGCTTCCTTCTCTTGTTCCTTTGTGCAGGTCGCGATCGATGGCTTGCCCTGTTATGATCTTTTTGCCTTCCTCTGATCTTGCCACTGTCTTGAGTTGTGGTTGTCCCTTTGTCTTTACTTGTCCACCTGAATTTGTGAATTATTCCCTAGCTTGGAGAAACTGAACTCTTCCTGTAGCTTGCTAATTTGAACGCAATGCTTGTCCTCCTATGGATTTCTATATAATGGATCGGGCTCTAATTACCTTGTAGTTCCCATGTAGCGTCCTTCCTTGTTCATGTAAGGTGTCTGCTCTGGAGCTTGAAATGTTTCCAATTTTTGTTCCACATGCTCTGAATTCTCACCTCTATCTTATCCCCGATCATTTGCGCTAGTGGAATTGATGATAGGATATGGGGGGGGGGAGGGATAGCACTGTGTTGGAGATCTCACTTGCAGGGTCCCACGGGGGACTAGCTTGTTGTTGCACATGAGTGCCTTTTTTGTCTGTATCAACGTACCATAAAATTTACCATCGTACCTTGGCCTCCCATGGAAATCGGTAGTTAGTCCATATTGGTTGCTACGTTGGAGCGCACTGTGTGCGTGTCTGTTGGGCGTGTGTACATCTTGTGTGAGCTGGATCATTGGGGGTTAAGGGGAGACGAGCAGAGTAGTCTTTCCTTTGATTTCCAAGTTCTCTTTACCTTTGCCAATTGCTTTGTTTGCTTGATCATCGACTTTCCCATTGTTGGCACGACGGATGTGGCAGAAATAGGTGTTCATGCCTTTAATAGTGTTCCTGATCCTCTCAATGGATCTTTTGAGTGCAGAGTTTTTTGAGTTGGTGTTCTTGACAAAATACTTGATGAATGTTTTGGAGTCTCCTATTATGGTTAACTTTTTAATGTGACGATCCCTCGCGATTTGGACCCCTTTCAGGAGAGCGTAGGCCTCAACTGCATTATTTGTGGTGATGCTTAGATTCTAAGAATAAGTAATTATCATTTGACCTCTAGGGATAAAGAGAACCCCTCCCACACCTGCCTCCCCTGGGTTCCCTTTAGAAGCGCCATCAAAGCTTAGGACGTGATTTTTTTGTGAGCTTAACCACGTTTTAAGCTCTTGAGGAGTATATTGAAGCTGCCAGCATGAAACATTTTTTATCATACAAGGAGCAGAGAGATCTTGTAGGTTGAGTTTATTTAGCTAGGATTCTGCATCTATTCTCGTCAATGCCCCTACCGTGGTGAATGTTTTTTTTCTTGACAAGAATTCACTAAGCTGACCAATGGCGTTTATCGCTACTGCCTGGGGGGAGATGATCTTTTCTTTGAAGATTCTTTTGTTTCTCGCTAGCCAGATCTGCCAGCAAAAAAATTTAATGGATGCCTTCTAGGCTCTGTTGAACTTATGTTTTCCCTGGAGCGATCCTTTATACTGTTTTTTCCATTTGCCTATCAGGATTTTGGTGTTTGTGGGCTTGGACAAGTGAGGGGTTAATTCCTTGTACACACTATTCATCACCTGCCTAGTGAAGTTGCAATGCAGGAACAAATGGTCTGAGCTTTCCAGGCTATTGTTGCACAGAGTGCACCTGAATGGGCCCGAAAAGCCTCTTTTGTTTAAATTGTCCCATGTTAGGATTTTTTTGTGGGCCAACTGCAAGCAAAAGATGTTAATTTTTGGGGGGCGGTTTGAGTTCTAGATCTCTTTCCAAATGACCGATTTGGGGGGGATACCATTGTCTTCAAGGAGCTGCTTGTATCCCGATTTTACCGTGTACCCCTCTTTCTCTTGTTCACCACCATGGTTGGCCCACTGCATCATTTCCATTACCCCCTCCACCACAAAAAAAAAATCAAGTTACCTAAGTTGAGCCTGCTGTCTCACCCATGTAGTCATCACATGCCAGTAAAATATTAGAAACAAATGTCCCCGAGCCTGTGCAGGACAAAGGAAAGGGAATAGCCACTCACTCGAGCTCATCCAAAGATTTTTCCAAGCGAGTTTCCTCTCGCATTCATCTCAAGGATGACTTTTCTCATGTCATTAGTGCAATTCAGCCTCAAGGCTCTAACCAATCAAAGGTTGCCACATAAAATTCAAAAGGGGACAAAAACGAGAAGAGGCCTAATGCCTCACATAGTAAATATGGATGTTAATGATTGAGGTTGTTTTATATGTTGAAGATGGTATTTTTATTTTGATAATTTTTTTAACAACAAGCATATATTTGGCATTGTTTTGGACAACAACATTCATTTGAGTTTTTTTTATTAGACAGCTTGGATATGATGTTATTTTTGGGGACATGATTATATTACATTCTAGTGATATTTATTATTTGAGCATATATATATGAAGTGAGAGTTACAAGGATATATTTTTGAATTAAATGATTTGGATATTTGTTATGTGAGATAACTATAAAAGGAAATAATTGGGAGTCATAAGGGGTCCCACCTATTTAGTTATTATTTAAGACCCTTATTTATATATTACTATTATTTATTTGTCTCAAACTAATTAGTTAAGTTAGTTTGACTTAACTAAAGAAAGGTGGTTCAACTACCATAACTTATTGAGAGGGAATAAAAGCTCAATCAAATGAGGAGACAAAGGGGGAATAATTGAAGGAGAATTACAGCCATAAGGTTTTCTCTACATTAGTGACATACTTTCAACTTTCATTCATTCTGAGTTTACTAGAAAACCTAATCCTCTTGGTGAGAGCAGGGTCTTATTGAAGACAACAGGATTCAAAAACCGAATCACACATTTCAGCTGCTTGTTCTAAAGGTGTATGGTTTATCTTTGACAATCTGTGTATTTTTGTTTGTGCATGAATTGAGTTTCATGGTTGATAAATAATATATTGCAGAGTCAAGTGACAACATTATGGAAAGCTGATCCATATATTTAGCTTTGGCTTTCTTCTTGATTGTCATAGTCTTTTTGTATGGTGTCCATTGAAGGCTTCTAAATTTGATTTTGGTCCCTACCCTCACAGGGGTTTGTAGAGAGAAATCGATTTTGTATCTCATAATGAAATAAATGAAAAATCAAATCACTGTTTCAGTCTCATGCATGTGTTTTAATGATCGGGTTCATTTTTTTGCTTTGATCTCCATATATACATTTGTATCATTTTTGTACACTTTTATGTAACTTTGTTTAAAGTTTACTTCTTTTGCACAGATATATACAACACATAAAAACTAGCCTTAGTCCTTTGTAATTAATACTTGTGGATTAAGTGATTGTTAAGAGGCTATAAACCCCGTGTGACATTCCCAACTATTTTTTCCTAGCCCGACAAGATCTGAAAATGATTGAGTAAGGTTTTCCATACCTTTTTTCTCAACACGTTGGCTGGTATGCTCCAAGCTTGCAGAGCCTTTGTATCTCTCCTTCTGGCAATTATTCACACTTCTTGCCTCCCCGTCGTCTAATTTCCCCCCCTTGTGCTTCGCTTTGCCATGCCTCGGGAGAGAGGCAAGTCTTGGTGCGGGCCGACCTACTATAGTCAAGTAGGAAGGCACAAGTGCACATGACCAACCTCTCTCTCTCCCCTTCAAGGAAGCAGCTTAGGTCAGAACTAGTGTGAGGATACACAAACTGAGTTTTGTCCGTCTAACTCAGATAATTTCTATGGAGGTTGCATAGTGGAGGAGGAGTTTCTCCTAATTGGGAGGAAATTATGCCTAATTTGCAGCAAACCACCATTGAGCAACAACCGTCCACAGGTACCAGTATCCCTTTGAATTCCCATGATCCAATCATGATAGGTTGTATAGTTGAAGAGGAAATCCCTCATCTGATGAAGGAATACTGTAAGAATTCTGTTGACACCAATGACGATGACCGCAGAATAAAGTGGGGTGATTGTTGGAGTGAGGAACAAACCCATAAAGAGACATACACAGATGAGC
>JZKD02S1540430.1:0-10460 GCA_000966675.3 Picea glauca | reverse complement strand
TTTTTCTAAAATCCATGGGTGGCTTCATTTCATTGTAAATACCAATATGTTAGTTAGTGTTTTTTTCTTTTAATAATGACTCCTTTCCCAATGGATAAGGCACTGGAACTGCAATGTTCTTGGAGACTCACAGGGAGGTCTCCATCCCCTGTGGAGCCAAATGTTAGCACATATGATGTATAGGGGTCAAAGTTTTTAAGATTCTAGGTTTGAGTCATAGGGTTTTTTTTATTTTAGGTTTTTGATTCATGTCTTATGTCAATAAATTATGTCTTTATTGTGTCATGAGTCAATAAATATGACCATAGTCCATGTGAGAGTCTTGGTGTCATGATAGTGGTCATCATCAATAGAGAAATATGGGTAAATGTTGGTCACACCCTTGGTTTTAAAGCTCATCATTATCAAGTGTCATGTCTCAAAAGGATGTACAAAGGATGTTTATGTCTTATTTAATAGTTTGAGGGTCAAATCATGTGTGAAGTCAACCTGTTGCAAACTCACCTAAAAGTTTGCAGTGAATCAAGAAAGTACCTCATGCACTAATCGCATACGATTATGCTTTGAAAATGTGGCAATTTGTTTCCTATTGTTTTCAGTGCCATTTATTCATCATTTTATTCGAGTCAGTTTCAAGAAGTGGGTTTATAATTTTGAATATAGCACGCTACAATCTGGTTTCAATTATGGTGCTATGAATTTCCTGTAGCAGATGAAGGTGGATTAAAGGCTTCCAAGAACTATCAGTTCAATTCATGAGACAACATTTGAAAATTCAGATATACTAGGTACCCTTTTTTATAGTCAAATGCATTGTTTGAAGGTTTATTATATTGGACTCTAGTCACTGTAATTTTTCTACACACTGCAAACTGTTGCATAGAATTTGTGCTTCAAATTTCTTTCACTTGGTCAAAACCTACAGTTTTTTGTATCTTAAGCCTTTGCATACCCAAGTTTCTTTCTTTATACCACTAAGATCAATTTTCAGCCATTTCTTGTAGCCATAACCTTATCCACTGCATTTTCTTGTTAGTGCTACAAATTGTATGCATTGAAGGTGATGTGAAGCCTCTGTTTTCTCACTTGACAAAACCCTCACTGGTTGTGTTTTCACTCAGGTTTGGGGTATTCTCTTTTTCAAAGTCATTCTCCTTTTCATACTTGTGGATTTTCAAAACTTTTTCACTAAACTCTAGTCTAAGATTGTGCATTTCAAACTTGATTTTGCACTACAAACTTGATTGTGTGCTGCAACTGAAGGATTGGACTACAAACTAAAGGATCATGCTGCAAATCCTCTATTTTACACATAATTTCCATGAAATTTTGTTTGATTGTAGTCTCATCTAGTTCAGGATTATTTTCATTTCCTCTCATCTTCTACTTGCATTATTTAATTCTTTCACTATTTTTGTGCATGAATGCTTCATTCTATAAATCCTCAATTGTCCAAAAGAAAATAAAAAAAACCCTAAGTATTATTTTTTTCATCATATATATGGTAAAAACTATTATAAAAAGGGGAAAGGGTTTTTTAAACATCTATCATGGACAATAAGCAAGGTAAGAAGGTTTACAAAGGGGGATAAATTGTCAGGGTTGAGCCCCATGATTTCTAGCTTATAAATTCTGAACCATTTTTCAAAGAAGCATTTCATAGAGTGGCTTGCCTGGTTTTTAGTGAGGAAATTCAAAGAGGACATCTCAAGGTTGCTAAGAAATTTTCACTCAATTTCAATAGGACAAATACTAAGGTGGTTTAATTGGAGTTTGAAGTTTTAGAGAAATGTATTTCCACAACCACACAGATAATTGTTCATGGTGAAAAATGGTTTGAAGCCATCTCCTTGAATTCTACATTGTCCAAGGAGTTCTTAAAAACTGAATATCAAGGAGACAAACCATCCAAGGGAGTGCCAAGAAGTCATATGCTGGAGTATTTTGAAAAAATGATCGAAGTTATTCAGAGTTATTTCACTTATGAAGGAAGATTCAATATCATCTATCAATACCATATCATATTTTGACTACACTTTACTGGGAAAGAGTCTATGAACCTACCCTTTTATCTATTCAGGGGAATTGGGATATGTCAGATAGAGTCCAAGCGAAATCTAAGTAGGTGGATACTAGTTTTTTTCATTCTGGTTTAATCAAAATGCTAATATTGGAAGAGTTGAAGAAGACCAATATTGATTCGTATGTTTTCCTACCTACATCAGAATTTCAACCAAATGTTTCTCAGACACCACAGTAAAAAATACAAAAACTTAATCATGTTGGGAAGATTGTGCACTCAGAGTCAAGTAAAAAGAGGAAGATGACCAAAAGGGATAATTCCATTCAGTCTATTGATAAAATAGTTGAGGGTCCCTCACAACCTCCTAATAGAGAAGCTTCTCATGTGGTAGAACCTTCACCTATGGATAAATCATCCAGTAAAGTGAGGAGTCTTAAGGGTAAGAAGCTTGTATTTTCTCCACCTGTTGTTGTAGAAGTTGTTAAGCCTAGAAGACCTTTCACCAGATTAGCAACTAAGAAGCATATTCCTGTGGAGGAGGGTACATCCAAAGCGTCAACTCAGAAAAAGGATAAAACCTATCCTTCTAAGAATCCAATAGATATTATTGAGATCAAATCCCCTTATCATGAAAGTAATCCTAATTTCAAAACACTCAGGAGGAAACTTAAATATATAAGAGTTGAAAATGAAAAGTTGAAGAAGGAAAATCGGGAGGCTTGAACCAAGCTGAAGAATAATTTATATTTAATTGAAGAAGTTATTGATGAAGAAAGATATATGGATAAGATATCCTTACCTCTGCATAAGAAGCTAAAAAATGTGTATAGGCAGAAAAGAGCTTGCTAAGCTAAAATCAGGAGGTTGAAAACAAAATTGCAACCATTCAAGGAGAAGATAGGAAAATAAAATTTAGATATGTTAGCTCGTGTGGCTACTATAATAAGAACTGGGAAACGATGAATATGCGACATCATTTCTACATCAACATCAACTTTTTTCCATGGTTTATTTTATACATTGTTTTATAACTCTCAGGAATGACCTTGTCTTAGCTTCCATCATCACATTCATATGTATTTTTTCAAAGGTTATGATTTACAAGGTTGCAGCAGGTTCTAAAAAGGTTTCTCAGGTTCTTTGTACAATTTTTTACATTTGAAATCAATTTTGAATGTAAAATCACACCTACAGGAAAGTTCACAGTGGGTGTTGTTAAAGGCATTGTGAACTGGTTTTTTTGGAACAGTTTGTAGCGTAGGCACTGTGAACTGGTTGTCAGATGGATTTTTGGGCTGATGAAGACTACCAGATGTCATATTAAGTTTTAATAAGCTCCTCAAGAATCAATTGGAAATCAAGGGCCACTTTCCTCAAGGATCTACCTTCAGTTAAGTCACATTCAACAAGTTGTCAGCAGTTGCAATCAATGATGCCAATTGTTTCCTAAAATATAGAATTCAATGAGATTTTTGCTATATGTGTTTCAGAACTTCCTGATGTAATTTGATGCATGTATTTCATATTTCCTTCTAAGTCTTCCATATTTCCATTTGATATTTCTAAATATTGATCTGAAACTATTCAAGACTTGCTTGTTGTTGTGTATTTCATGGAGGTTTTGTGTTGATATTTTAAACTGAGTGTCTCACGGATTTGCTACACATTAAAAAAATTATTATCTTTAACAAACCTACAAAGTTTCTGATGGGTATTAGGTTCACACCTATAGCAGTCTAGGTGATACTTCTAGTGCTAACAATACCATTTGGTCCATTATGGAATGGGCTAATCCCTAATATCAATGTATAAATATGTATGGGTTTTGGGTAGAAATTAGTGGTGATTAGAGTTAGAAGTAGTACTGAGTTGATCAAGTAATGAGTTATTGTTGAATTCATAGATGAAGAGTGAAGTGACAGATGAGAACATGAGCTAAGTGTGCATTGTATGCATGAACGACTAGGGAATTTTTGGTATAATTGATGTATCTTTTATGAGCGCAGTGTGCACCTGTTGTAAGGATTGAACATGAATGAATAATATAATAAGCCAGTCGTTGTGAATGTAGCCCAGTTTGGGTTGAACCACATTAAATTTTTGTGCCATGATGTATGTTGTGATGTGTTTCTTTTATGTTCTTCTTATGGCGCACTTGTAATGCATTAATGGTTAATATGAATATGTATCTGATGGTTCTGTGCATAGGTTGAATGGATAAGATGAATCTGTCATAGGTTATTATGTTGTTATGATTTAATGAAAATGGTATATTGCATGTTGAATGAATGTTAAGTAAGAATGAATGTTAGGACGGTCCCCATTCCCTTCATGACTGTGGAAGCCTGGTTCCTACAGTACCCATAGGTACCCTGGGTGAGACTTCACCTACTTGGGGGTGATGACAAAAGGGCCAATATATTAGGATTTTTGGTCAGTTAATGTTTAACCCTTGGTATACCCACTATGTGCCAACATAGGTACACTATGCACATCATTAAACATATGAATAAATGACAAGAAGTGGTCATTGTTAAGAGGAAATCACTTCATCATCATAAGAATACAAAACACAGTAACATTGAACATGATATATAACTTCTTGCTCGAGATTTTATTAATGGAGATGTGATACAAGAAGCCAAAAATGAGAGGGATGGATTTTACAAGAGCATGTGCGAAAAAGAGAAATGACAGACTGAAACATAACATAGGGGATGAATATCATGGACCCTGCAACCTTAACTACTTATCTTTTCCTAAGGATTATGATCAAACAACTATGGTTGTAAGAAAATCTTAAATACCCCAAAGTGTCGACCCAAAAAATGAGATCCTTATAATGCTTTAGAGTTTTTTCAGTTGTGAGAAAACCATTCATTTAATCCAACACTACTTCTTCAAAATGGATACTTCTTGTCAGAATATTGATACCACCTTTGGTTTTTCGAACTGATTTGTAACGTATTTTTATCAAGATTTTTTTTTTTTTTTTACCACCATAGTTAATATTTTGATGTTGTTATTGGGTGTGTTATCCTTGTCCAATTAAGCTTCTGTCTGGAATCTTCTGGATGACTCAATTGATTCCCACTATTGTGTTGAAAGTCCTCAAACTTGATAGGTGAGAGGGAAAGTTGATTGTTTCCTCTTTACTAACATCACCCAACAAAAAAAGGCATAATTGACCAATCTCTAAAATATTTTGCCTCAAGTTTCTCTAGTGGACCGATCGGATTGGAAATTGCACCTTAGGATAGATTAAAGGGCGCCTCATTGCTCTCAAGGTTGAACTAATGATACCATAGAAGGATATTCCCTCCCTCATGAAAAAAAATCTCTCTCGATGTTTGTAGCCAAGATGGTTTATTATATTCGCTTGTGGGAGGGACTATGTAGATGGGTCATCATCTATGACACCTATCATCTAAATAAATCACCTTTAGAAAACAAATTACTCGCAAATTGGTTTCTTCTGATCTGTTGGATTTCTCTTATAATATCTTGACACAGTCTTATGGACACAACTCATGGGGATAAATGATTCATCACACTTGGCCTGGTATGTTGAGATTCTAGCCTTGCATGGGTATGCATGTATGGACAATGATTATTGTCCTCTGTCAACTACAGGTAACAACATGATGATTGGTGAAAGGATGTATATGTGACGCAAAATGTCTTGTTATGCATCATATCATCTCCAAATTATTTGGAAATTCGTCAGTGTATCCATCACCCACTTGAAATATTCTTCCTCTTTCCTTTGTGTGAACACATGTCCCCTTCCTAATGGTTTGATTTTCTTCAAATTTTGAATGGAGTTGTGAAATTTTGAGTGACATCATCAAGATCCCATGCACATGTGACAATTTCCTACTAGTCCATTTCATTTATCATATGGCTATGGGCTCGACCTACATGTAGTTTAGTTCAATATAGTGATCAAAAACCCCAGCGAGCCCTCTTTATACACATGGAAACCTAGGACTGGCTCCGACGAGTGAATTTTTGGCATGATAAGTTTTTTCTAACTCTCCTAAGCTTCCCAAGTTGACTGTTGCATTGGATCTAGGTATTGTTGACTAGGTGGATATATGTGTAGTGATAATGATTAGGTAAGGGGTTAGGTGAAACCAGAATACCTCTATCACAACCTAATTATAGTGATTTAATCTTCCGTGTTCTTTTCTGGAGACACCATTCACTCTTCAACAAGTGGATCCAAAAACCATCCTCGTACCCCATATGTTTGTTATATTTCGTGCACTTTCATGATGTGACATAGGTCGTCCGCCATGAATCAGGCTCACTTGCAACCAATGGATGATCGGGCCTAAATATTCGTTAGTTGATTCTTAGTCCATGGTATCATAATAGATCCTTTTTACAAGAAGGGATTAATCCTTTCAAGGGAACAATCAACCATGTTTTATCTCCTGATAAGTGCTCACACACTTGAAATTTGTCCTTGGGCTCTCAGGGCATGATTTTCCTATTGGTTTCTATAGGGTGTTTGAAATTTTGCTAGCTCTTTCACTCTAGGAGCTCTGCAACCTCTATTTCACCTAATATCAAAATTACAAACTCGACGAACTTGCATATTAGATCTAGGTTCAAATCATGTACTAACAAGAAGGAAATGAGTTTTAACGTTACGTCATGGTGGGACTACAAGAGGATTCTTGGGGCTACGCGAATTCACATCATGGGCACCGAATATAAATATGGGTGCTAAATAGGTTACCCATGGAGGGTAGGCACTACCAAAAACGTTACAATATGCAAAAATAGAGTGGCTAATGTTGCAACCTTATGGGATCAAACCTAAGGAATGTGATGAAAAACGAACGATTAATAATGCAAATCATGGATGCAAGGAAAAATCTATCCCTATATGCTAGTTTTAAGAATACGTACCTCAATTTAGTGTATTTCTCCATCTTCATAAAAAAATTCCCCTTAATGCTATCAACCACATGTAAACTAGATGCTAGGGTCAATTTTAATTAAAAAATGGCATAAAAATAACAATAAGATAAAAACAAATAAAGAAATGGAAGACACTTGGTCTCAATGTGAAAAAGGATTTTTTATCACCCAAAGTGTTATAAAAAGAAACTTACCATGGTAAAATGATCATTTTTCATTTACAAAGAGAGGTGGGTGGAGAGCTTGTGGAGAAAACTCTCTTCCAAGTATAGGATTCTAGAGCTCATTGTGGGATATTTACTCATTCGATTCATAGTATGTCATAACAAGGAAAGAGCTAATAATAATACCTTTTGTTTCCTTATCACTATTTTTTTATTGTTTGAGGACAATTTTCAACCCCATGGCCTAAATCTTATGGTAGTCATGGGTGTCATTGGATGTGCAAAGGTGTCGAGCATTTCATCGCTCAACTCCCATGTGGTGTAACATGACGCATTGCAGGATTGCTTTGTAACATCATGCAATGCATCACATGATTCCATTAAGGCATCCCACAACCCCTAGGGCATGCTAAAAGGATAAGTAGGCCACGACCTTGGATTTGGGTTTTTTTTCTAATGGGGTGATTTTTTCCTTGGATGTGCAGGGAGACACCAATCATGATTGACTGGAATGAAAGGGATCATGAGGTATACAATTTTTCTTCCCAGGTAGATTCCCATAAACTGATAGCTCTTCACGATTGTGGATTGTTGAATTTTTTCCGTTTTCCATTATTGGTTTCACATCATTACTTACTACACAAGTTGGTTCAGTATTGGAATCCAAACTAGGAATGTTTCATTGTAGAGTGGAAGGTTCTCTACCTTGATATGGAAGACATATAATTCTATACTAGATTTTCACGAAGGGGGGTGTCGTGGCGGGTTGACTATGTGACAGGTGAAGATGAGATATACACTATGGATTACATAGAGAATTACTGTCGATATGGGTCATGTCAGAAAAGTGGAAAGATCCCTAACTGGGATATCATTGATTTTTCCCTCAAGACTATTTTTTTCAGCATAACCCAAGTCGCAGGGTCAACAAAACCACACCTAGCCATGAAGGAAAATATGCAGGTGGCTTAGATGTGCCTAGAGCCTCAGATGTGCCTGGACCCACCATTTTTAACTAGTGTGATGGGATTTTAGTGAACATGAAAGTTAATCTATATCGTTGAAAGAATGGGTGAAAAAAGTAGTTTGGATATGGATCCATTCTAGTGATCATTTTCATGGGATGAGTATCTTAGTTGAGGCCCCATATAGTGTTGGAAAAATTAGTTCCACGAGACCTACAGATGATACTATGGGTGGAACACATGGGCATAGTACCAGGGGGAAGGAATGCATATCATAATAGAATCGGCTTCGACTCATGGTGGCATCATTATATCATGGGAATATAGGACTTCCCATACTCAAGAATTGACTTTAGGCAGGATCTATAGCTTCCCCTCCCCTAGGAAGGGGCATGGGGGCCTCTTGTTAAATGTGTTTTTGGATTATGTATATTTCAATTTTTTTGTATTTTTAATATATATAATTTTTTTTGGGGTTCCATATAACTAACATAAATTTTTATTTTTCACATATGTAGGATCAAAGTGTTCAAAAGGATGGGGCTAAGGCCATCTTAAAAGCAGTGAGGAGGATTCATCAGAAGGGGTAGGAGATGACGACAACATGGATCTCTTTCATGTACAATGAAATTTAGAGGGGATGACTATCAGAATCCCTCCCTATCATAGGGTGAGATGCTTCTACACCTGCAACGATAATCTAAAGGGGTGTCACACCCCTTTCATCGACTTCTCCGAAAGCTGGCTTGAGTAGTATTATGCTACCATGATAGTCACAACCAATATTACTAGACAATAACATCCCCATTTTTGTACTAGACGTGATTATTATTCACTCGACACTATTTGTATCAGGAGGCCAATAGAGCCCCAATTTTGTATATGCACCTAATTTTCAAGGATGTAACACACTTTTTTATATGTGTGTGTGTGTGTGTGCTTTTTTGTTTCATTTGTTGCTAGATGGATTAACTAATGAGAAAAATTCCATTATAACACATAGTTAGCCAAAAAATCATCCAACATATTATATCCTCTTAGAACATGACAATACTTGATGTACTCAAAGTAGTGTTCAAGAAGACAAATCATCAAATACTTATGCATCAATGTGGGATGACTGACACTATAGGTGTGATTCAACTATGAGACCACAAGATGAGATTCCAACCTGGAAACTAAATGGTGAGTGTTGAGGGAGAGAGCCTCAGACAAATTTTCAATGACAACACTATATTTTTCGATGTTATTGGTTGCAAGACCAAGGTAGACACCTTTTGATCTCACCAACTCGTCAATGGGAGAGAATATCACCCAAGAAGTAGAAGTTATATTCTAGATACTATGGGTGGCACCATCAACATATCCCATGTAGACTGAGGTGGATTATGACAACTTCAAATCAAGAATAAATCATGATAACTAATGAACTGAGATAGAGAACACACAAAAATTAAAAGAAGACCATACTAAAACCAAAATCATGCCTATGTGAAAAGAATCATGTGGCCAAATGGCCAAAGAATAATACTTTTTAAGGTAGATCCCATTGTGAGGCTTCAAAAATGGATTTCCATCATATTCAACCAACTTGTAGGCCCCTCTTTTCAAGAAATTTTTAAAAATATAGGGACTATGCCAAAGGGGTTCAAATTTACCTGAACCTAACACATCATGGTCTTGATCATAAACCAAGATAAAGTCACCCTCTATAAATACATGAAGATGGATAGATTTATCATAATAGGTTTTGACATGTTTCTTATGAGTTTCATTGGCTAGGGTAGCATCACAACATTTTTCATCAAGATGGGCCAAGTACAAGAGACACTCCTCCTCAATGGTGGTGTTGGGTAGTAGTTCTACGAAAATATTCAATGATGGGATTTTTCATTCAATAGGAAGGACTACCTCCAGACCATGCATGAGTTGGAATGGTGTGAACTTGGTGGCAGTTTTAGTTGAGCTACAGTAATCCCATAATGCCAAAAATAGCATGAGATGCAAGTTAGTATTGTGTTTCCCCAACATCCTTTGGATCATGGTCTTCAGGACACAATTGATGGCTTCTACTTGGCCATTGTCTTGAGGATAATAGGGTGTCTAATTCTCATGGGGAAAACCCAACCCGATAGCTAATTTGGTCATCATATTATTACGAAAATGGGACCCATGGTTTTCACTATGGTCTTAGGAACACCAAACCTAGTGATAATGTGATTGAAAATGAATAGAATGATAGTGGTGTTTACATTGAAAAATGTAGGCAAGGCTTCATCCCACTTAGTGAAATAGTCAAAAACCACTATGATGTAGCCATCACCATTTTCTTAGGTAGGATTACATGTCATGAAATCGATCCCCCATTTGGAAAAG